>WNWK01014172.1:0-52435 GCA_009830355.1 Cherax destructor | reverse complement strand
TCTGATACGTGGAAGATGGCTAATGTAATTCCTATTTTTAAAGCAGGGGACAAGTCGTTACCATCAAATTACCGCCCAATAAGTCTAACTTCAATTGTAGGCAAATTATTAGAGTCGATTATAGCTGATAACATAAGAAGCCATCTCGATAGGCATAATTTGATTAATGATACTCAACATGGATTCACCAGGGGCCGTTCCTGCCTAACTAATTTATTAATTTTTTTCAGTAAGGCTTTTGAGGCAGTTGATCATGATAAAGAATTCGATATTGTTTATTTGGATTTTAGTAAGGCTTTTGATAGAGTACCACATCAGAGACTGTTAAAGAAAGTGGCTGCTCACAACATTGGAGGAAAAGTGTTTTCATGGATCGAGTCATGGCTCACCAATAGGAAGCAGAGGGTGTGCATTAATGGGGTTAAATCTGAGTGGGGATCTGTAACAAGTGGCGTTCCACAGGGATCGGTTTTGGGCCCGTTGTTGTTTATAATATATATAAATGACCTTGACGAGGGAATTACTAGTGATATGAGCAAATTCGCTGATGACACGAAGATAGGTAGGATAATCGATTCAGACGTAGATGTCACGGAACTTCAGGAGGATTTAGACAAACTCAATTCCTGGTCAGAAAAATGGCAGATGCAGTTCAATGTAGAAAATGCAAAGTTCTAAAGCTCGGGAATGTTCATAACCCTAGCACCTACCAGCTTAATAATGTTGAACTCAGCCGTACAGAATGCGAAAAGGATCTGGGGGTTATGGTAAGCAGCAACCTCAAACCAAGTCAGCAATGCCTAAGCGTAAGAAATAAAGCAAATAGATTACTGGGATTTATATCAAGAAGTGTAAGCAACAGAAGTCCAGCGGTTATATTACAGCTTTATACATCATTAGTAAGGCCTCACCTAGATTATGAGCTCAGTTCTGGTCTCCATTTTACAGAATGGATATAAATTCGTTAGAAAACATTCAGCGACGAATGACAAAGTTAATTCATAGCATTAGAAATCTTCCGTATGAAGAAAGATTGAAGACCCTTAAATTACATTCACTTGTAAGACGAAGAATGAGGGGAGACATGATCGAGGTATATAAGTGGAAGATGGGTATTAATAAGGGGGATATAAATAAGGTCTTGAGGATATCTCTCCAAGAGAGAACCCGCAATAATGGATTCAAATTGGATAAGTTTAGATTTAGAAAGGATATAGGAAAATATTGGTTTGGAAATAGGGTAGTTGATGAGTGGAACAGTCTGCCTAGTAGGGTCATTGAAGCTATGACCTTGGTTAGTTTCAAATTTAGGTTGGATAAATTCATGAGTGAGAGGGGTTGGATTTGAGTGGGACTCGCACTTGAGTTAATAGAATCTTCAAAGCTTATTTCTTGGGTAGAATTGAAAATTAGGTTGGGGAATTATTCTGTTAGTGGGATGGATTGTGAAGGACCTGCCTAGTATGGGCCAACAGGCCTGCTGCAGTGTTCCTCCTAGCTTATGTTCTTATGTTAGCTTATGAATGTAATCTTGTGCAAAACAGAGTAATAGATAATTAAATTTTGATGTGCCCGCTAGATTTAAATCGAGGCACTCATCTCATGTTCTGAACTACCAATAACGATGTTTATTTATATAAATAAAAACTGTGGTAGCCATCTTTCAGGACCTTTTGCAATTCTCTGAGAGCATCTTGCACACTTTTGTTTCATTGATCTTTAAATACCTGTTAGTTTATCTGTCTGTCTTGACTATCTATCAATTACATTTCATCAGTCTGTAAAACTTGCCAAGTCTGTTTACATGGGTAAAAACAATAATATAGTCACTAAGCACAGGGAGGAATGTGTAATGGTATTACGCAGTGTGCTGCAGTAAACATTTATATAAAAAAATAATGCTTTATAGCTCCGGTATTATTCTGAATCCGGAGGCGTTTTATTCCTGTCAGTCAGGCAGAGTGGCCAGGACAGGAGCAGATGAGGTGTTTAGTGCAGTAGGTTACACACAGCAGAGGAAGCAAGACGTAGTGGTGTGAGTATGTGGTGTTGGGTAGGTTATTTTTAGTGTATACCATAGGTGTTTTTGTCTGCTGGTAACTAGTCTACCAGGCAGAAGTGAAGGGGAGGGGGGTGTCATGGAGCCTCCCTGTTTATAAATGTATATAAAATTTTCATTCACTAGTAGCACTAATGAGCTAGTGTGAACTGGAGTTCTTTTTTTAGTAGTAGGTTATAAGTTGTATATAAGTTACTTTAATATATAGATATATTTTTGTATTAGGTGAGTTTTCCTTGTCCTTCCATATACTATAGTAATTATTTGCACTCATGCTTCATAATTTGTATGAGTGCATGCTGGTCCGAGAGTTGCTATGTTTTTCAGTGTAATTTAAATGCCCCTAGACAGCAGATTGAACAGCCATTTAGGACCAAGGACCTTTTTATTTACGTTACGATATCGAAGTCGTAACATGGTGGCTGCAGGGAAGAATGATCAAAGTTAGAATGGTAATTCACATTTGAAACCTGGAGAGTTTTTACTGGAAGGTTATATTAATAGTAACGTTTTTCAGGTGTAATTAATATAATTATTTTTCTGCCTGATTTTTGTGTGTGCACATTTAGTAATTTAGAAAGTTATTTAGTAATAATTTTCTGTGCATATACTAATCATTTAATGTACCTATGTGCTTTGCTGTGTGTTTTATTAAATTGTGGATATTACAGATGATTTACCTTTATCAGGTGTTGACCTACTAATAGGGAACAATGTTATGGGTCTTCTCAAAAGTGTACCTCGCCTTGATCTTTCTCCTGACTATGGTGATTTTGGCCTGGGGAGCCTGTTCATTGAGTCTGACCTGCAGGAGACTATGGGCAGTGATGAACCGGCCCAGGTCAAACCCGGTTTAGGGGAATCTCGGGGAGAATACCCTGACTCTGACGCAGCTGGTTGAGGTCCAGGGATGTGATGACTCCCTGAAGGCTATTCAGTTGCCAGTTGTTACAGAGGAAGTGGTTCCCAAATTTAACACACGTTTATTTTCCAAAATATGTGACCATGCAGTCTTGTCAGAGCCTTTTGAGGATAAGGTTCTGAATTCTTTACAGATTCACAATGGAGAATATTTCAGTATTGAGAAGGGAGAGCTGGATAATAAATGTTTACCAAACACTTATCTTTTTACCAGGTTACCAGAGTTCCTGCCCCTTCCTAATAATTTTGTGTGTGTGGTTTTGAGATTTCTGGTAAAATTTTGTCAGCTAGGCTTTCAACAAGCCAACCAGAAGTCCAATTTTATAAAATGTCATGTAGTTTTGAGAGACTTACTTAATATTGTCTATCACTCTGAGAGTCAAAGAAAAGTAGAGTGGTTTTACCAACCTCTCAGGACGACGCACGTTTATTTTCCCCAGTACCAGAAGGACTGGGATGAGGGTGTGCCCCTAGTTTTCATTACCGTGCGGGGAAGCACTCTGGAATCATTAAGTCATGAACTAGGTGAGGATGGTGATGCCTCGGTGTTTTTTTCTCAGTTTCAGAGACTGTTTGGCTAAAATGAGGTGGACGGAACCAGTGAACCAGCCTGCTCGTCTGCCAGGATGACGTGGGACCGTGAGGTGGTGCTACATGCTCTGGAGGCTGGAGAGGAAGTGTTGGTACTGGAACCGCCTCCTAAGAATGCTGTGATTAGCTATGAATGGCATCTGCTGGTGAATGATGTCTCTGATGAAATTAAACTTCACACACCTGATCAGAAAAGCGCATATGGGCTTTTACAGCAATCTGTACAAGACTTTGAAAAGGTTACTTTTGATGTTGAAGTGGAAAAGCTTGGTGTGTTGGCTCAGCCACCATGGAACTTTGTAAATGAGTTTTCTGTTAGAAATGGGGACATGAATCCCCATCAGGTAAATGTAGCTGTGCACATTCAGCATGTTTTGAGCTTGTTGAGGGAAGATATGTATATGGAGGAAGATGTGAAGAGTTTTTATATTTTCAGTGTACTCAGCGAGTCAGTGGACATTGCCCAAGGGTCTCACACTAGATGACTCTCTCAGCATGTTCACTGACTGCCGCAAAGTATATTTGATATCTAATGCTGAAGGGTTTCCTCTTAATAATTTCATTGATGTACTAGATACAACAGTTGTGAGTATGTGGCAGGGTTATATGCTTTTCATGACCCAGTGTGCCAGTTATATATCTATGTATATAATTGCACTCTACGGTACTTTAACTTTTTGTAGAACTTTAAATGTAATGTGACATTGCTTTACACAGCCGGTTTGCAAAGTGATAATATTGTTAGTGCTGCGTTGTTGAAAAAAACAGCAGGACAATTACTCACCAGAGAATTTATGCTCCAAGAGAAAAGTGGCTCTTGTTTGGTATTGTTTGTACAGATTTTTTTTCAGTTGTGTGATTACACTCGTACATTTCCTTCACGTACCGAGGAACAACACTCATATGCTCACTTTGGTGATTCGTTATGTGAAGGGGATGGAGAATGTGGTTGCTGATGCGTTTTCTCGTGTGTATTGTACATAATGTAGTGTAGACATTTATCTGCTCTCGTTTTGCAGTGGTTACAGTAGGTGAGTAGATGGCTTTCTGACCACCTAGTGGACTGAAGCTCGGTGAGCTGCTGGAGGGAGGTATCAGATTTCCCAAGAGTGTGTGTGTGTGTGTGTATGTGTGTGTGTGTTTTTAGTGGTAGTCACATCAGTACATGCTTAGGTAAGGTATGCTAACATAAGGTGTGGGCGGTGATGCCTCACCTGTGTGATGTTGGTGTATGGACTGTTGGACCAAACGTAGAGGTTCCTTGGAATGACGGCGTAGGTGAAGGCCTGGGAGGCCCACCTTTTGAGGGGTCAATGGTGGTGACTCCAGTGTGTTTTCAGGGTCACAGTCCCACTGACTCATTTTCTATGTGACTTACTACCCTTGAAGTCAGGTAATTTTCTCTCCCGTTTTCTCCAATTTCTCCCAGTGGTGTGTTTTGCATAGCCAGTTTAACTTATTGTATATTGCTGTGAGACGCAGAGTTGATATTGTTTTTCTCTGTATTAACATTATTTTTTATTAACACATCGGCCGTTTCCCACCTAGGCAGGGTGGCCCGACAAAGAAAAACTTTCATCATCACTCACTCCATCACTGTCTTGCCAGAGGCGTGCTTATACTACAGCTACAGGACTCAAGTCCGGCCTGCCGGTTTCCCTGAAACCCTTCATAAATGTTACCTTGATTACACTCCAACAGCACGTCAAGTCCTAAAAACCATTTGTCTCCATTCGCTCCTATCTAACACGCTCACGCATGCTTGCTGGAAGTCCAAGCCCCTCGCACACAAAACCTCCTTTACCCCCTCCCTCCAACCTTTCTAGGCCGACCCCTACCCCGCCTTCCCTCCACTACAGATTTATACACTCTCGAAGTCATTCTTTTTTGTTCCAGTCTCTGTATATGTCCAAACCATCTCAATAACCCCTCCTCAGCCCTCTGGATAATAGTTTTGGTAATCCCACACCTCCTCCTAATCCCCAAACTACGGATTCTCTGCATTATATTCACACCACACATTGCCCTCAGACATGACATCTCCACTGCCTCCAGCCTTCTCCTTGTTGCAACATTCACAACCCATGTCTCACCCCCATACAAGAGTGTTGGTATAACTATACTCTCATACATTCCCCTCTTTGCTTTCATGGATAAAGTTCTGTCTCCATAAGCTCCTCAGTGCACCACTCACCTTTTTCCCCTCGTTAATTCTATGATTCACCTCATCCTTCATAGACCCATATGTACACTAGTTTTTTGTACTGCTTCTCGAGACTGTTTATATATTTTTATAAAGTGCTTGTTTAATTTTTGCAAGCAGAGAGGTGTGCTAATGAGCACATCTGTTGTTTAAGAAGACAAGCTTTCTCAATTTATCATAAGTATCCTTGTATATATTTAATATGTAAACTTTTTATATAATATGCACAGAGGTATCCCACTCAGCTCTTTAATTTTATGTCATGTATTGAAAATGCATCAACGTAGGTGTTTCACCAACACAATGTTGTAATGGTGTATTTTCATGTTTATGTTTCAGAGTCCAGCTATAAAGCATGACTGACTCATTTGGCTAAAACCTGATCACTTTTACGTCAAACGAGTTTCACACGATTGCAGATTAGCAGTGCTCATTGTAGAGATAAGCTTTATGTTAGTCAATGTTTATTGTGTTATTCTATGTACATGTCAATTGCATCAAGATAGTGCTTGATGCAGTTTTCTTATTTTTTTGGAGAATTTTGTGTTTCCCCAGACCTAGGATCCATTTCTTGAACCCTAGTGGGTTCAAGCTAGCTCAGTGAGACCTTTGGTCTAGGGGAGAAAATATTACGCAGTGTACTGCAGTAAAAATTTCTATAAAAAATAATGCTTTATAGCTCCGGTATTATTCTGAATCCGGAGGCGTTTTATTCCTGTCAGTCAGGCAGAGTGGCCAGGACAGGAGCAGATGAGGTGTTTAGTGCAGTAGGTTACACACAGCAGAGGAAGCAAGGTGTAGTGGTGTGAGTATGTGGTGTTGGGTAGGTTATTTTTAGTGTATACCATAGGTGTTTTTGTCTGCTGGTAACTAGTCTACCAGGCAGAAGTGAAGGGGAGGGGGGTGTCATGGAGCCTCCCTGTTTATAAATGTATATAAAATTTTCATTCACTGGTAGCAGTGTGCTAGTGAGCTAGTTTTCCTTGTCCTTCCGTATACTATAGTATGTATTTGCACTCATGCTTCATAATTTGTATGAGTACATGCTGGCCCGAGAGTTGCTATTTTTTTCAGTGTAATTTAAATGCCGCTAGACAGCAGATTGAGCAGCCATGTAGGAGAGTACAAGAGTATAATCTACATCAGATTTCGTGCAATTGTTTAGCCTTTCATGAAAAGTCAAAGAGAAGATCTAAGGTGGGACTTTCAGTGAGCAGGCCAGTTAGAGTGAGTGTGTTGGCGCAGTGGAGATGTTGGAAGTGGATTATGTATGGTTAACTGACAATACGACCTAACAGTCCTTATAGGATTATGAGTGAGGTACAAGTGGCAGATATGTAAGTAGAAGAGCGCCCATGACAGCAACTGGAAGATGGCCAGAATCCCAAAAGTAGTTTGACAGAAAATTTGGTGTGGCCCAACTTGGACCAACGTTGTTGCTGAGTTGTCAAAAGATCAATGAAAAATAGTCCGAGAAAGAAATACCCTGAGGGGAAAAGGAAGGTCATAGACAGCTGCTCGAGAAGCTCAGTCCGCCCCAACATCAGTGTGTCCAGGGACCCAGCAAAAAGCAACATTTTGGTGTCTACTAGAAATGCGGCATAAACAAAGTTAGTAATAATGGTAGCATTACCGACAAAATGTTAGGTAAATGGACACAGATGCAACTAATGTGACATTTTATTAAGGTAACGTTTCCAAGAGCTTTATCAAGCAATAAGGCTTGACAAAGCTTCTGGAGAGCGAAACATTGCCTCAATAAAATGTCACATTAGTTGCATTGTGTCCATTTACCTATAAACAAAGTTGAATACGAAGGACCATGGTATGAGAGAAGTCGAATTTCTGGATAGCTTGTAATGCACTGTGGGAGTCCACAACGTCTATGAAAAACGAGGCCGACATCGAAGCAATGTGTAGCAGTGAGAATTGCATACAACTCGGTTGTGAAAACAATAGCCGAGTCTAGTAAATGACCCTTGATTATTTTCCTAAGAAAATCTGCTGCAAATTCAATACCATCGGGGGAATTAGAACCATCAGTGAACACTGCAGCAGCAGTGTGGTATGAAGCATGAGAAGCTAGGGAAGCTAAACGTGAGTACTCTAGAGGATAGAAGAACCAGAGGCGACATGAATACGACGTACAAAATACTGAGAGGAGAGGAATTGACAAGCTGGACGGGGAGTGTATATCTGAGAGGCAGGTCTCAGGTATACGAGGTCATAGCTGGAATAACCTATACGGATGTTAGGAAATATTCTTTTGACCTTAGGGTGGTCAGAAAGTGGTAGACGCAGAATCCACACACATTTAATTTAGCTTTAAGAATAGGTATGATAGGGCTAACTCAGCCCTAAATGTGTGAAACCACTAACAGTTAGTAGGGAGGAACTAAGACTCGACCCCTTTCTTTCTTTGTAGATTCGCCGGTATAATCACCCGGACCGGGCCTTTTCCAAGAGGTGGCCCGGCCTTGGCTCCCTGTCGTGGGAGTGTCTCAGACACTCCCTACTAGACTTTGTAAATGTTCCAAGTCGGACCGAAACGTCGTCGTAAGCTCCTCTCTTCTATGTGCGGGTTGTGTGTGTATTGTACTCCCTACTAACTGTTAGTGGTTTCACACACTTAGGGCTGAGTTAGCCCTATCATACCTATTCTTAAAGCAAATTAAATCTGTGTGTGGATTCTGCGTCTACCACTTAACTGTCAAGTTCTTTCCACTTTCTGACCACCCTAAGGTCAAAAAAAATATTTCCTAACATCCGTATAGGTTATCCATGCTTTTAATTTCCAGCTATGACCTCGTGTATCTGAGACCTGCCTCTCAGATATACACTCCCCGTCCAGCTTCTCATGGGAGGAGGTACAAGTACCTCCCCATCCTCTGGGACTAGCTGTCCCCAGGCCTAGCCCCATCCCCCCCCCCGAGGCTCGGAGGCAGAAGCTAGGCACTTTGAGTTGCCACAAACTCCCGCTTTGGGCATTAAGCCCGAGCGCTGGTAAGGCTCAAGAATGCCTCTTGCTGTGTGTGTTGCTGCTGCTGCTACTTCACTTGTCCGTTGCACTCTACTCGACCACTGCAACTACAGTTGAGTAAAATTAGGAGTGCGACAGCGCGCGCACATACGTACGCACGTACACACACACAGGGAAAGGGAGTAGGCGAAGAATTTACTCAAACAGCACCGTCGAGAAATCTTTAGATTTCCCCTAAAAGAGTTTATTCTCTTCTCCGCAGATGAGTCAAATTAGCACTAGAGGTGACACTTCCCTACATAATACTTTTTATACACAATGTAAATAGTTATTTATTTTTCATGTACTGGTGGTTTTATATTAGTACTCTTGTTGGGCAGTGTTTCGTGGATATTAATGCTTATATTAGAACATTATTTTAAGCCAACGATCATCTTGCACTGGGAAAAAAACCTACAAGATCAGGTAGCACTGAGATAATCAGCAATGCAAGCTAGCGGTGAGTGTTATGTAATTTGTGAAATGCAAGCTAGTGGGAGGATGAAAACTGATGCTGGGAGGACAAGCTAGTGAAGAAGAGCAAGACGAGTCTAGAGATCGCTCAAGCTGTGTCCAGGAGGACCTTTGGGAAATCATAGAGAAGGGCAATTTACAAGCTTGAAGCTATTGTGCACGAAATCAAGGAGAGGATGGGAGGCCCTTCCTTACTTTCTATTATGTACGCAAGAAAAATAAACCAAAACCATGGAACTTTTTTGTTGAGTGGGATTCATTGTGTTTTACGAGGAATATAAATACTACGTCTAAAAACTTTCTCGTGGCATTTTTAATGAAAATATCTTTTAAATCTAAAATTTCTTTGTCAGGTCATGTTGGTTAACTGTTGAAATTTATTTTGGTAGTAATAAAATATACTGCTGTTATTTTTAAATATGTTATTTTGAAATATTTTGATAGTAATAAAATATACTGCTGTTATTTTGAACTATGTTGTAAGTTGCATATATTTTGTTGATTATTCACCTCCGTTTTGATCATTTATAGCCAACATCTTTTCAGAGAAGGCTCGTTTAACTTACTCTCTCTGTGTTACTGAGATCTTAAGGTATTCTCTGCATTTATTTTTTTCAGCGAAATTATTAAGACTGAACTGGAGGAGGCAAAAATGGAGATTTAGTATCAGGAATGAAATGTTCTTTTCCGGAAAAAGGAAGAGGAGACCAGCTGCAATGTAGTGGAGAATAGCCAAGATAAGAGAACCAGCCACAACAACTGGAAGCTGAACGTAAGCATGAAGCTGAAAATGAACGTTCAAGACACTGCTATGGAGACTACAAATTCTTTATCTGGCAGTCGAGAACACGACAAACGCCATCAGTGAACGTAAGAAAATTGTCCTTACTGGCGACAGTCAGCTTTAATTAAAGCGATGTAGATTTAGTAGGAAGCAAATAGCTGGATGCCTCTTATACATTCTCCAAGCCTTGTACTTGGCAGTAGCAGCCTCTCTACAACGATAGCCGAATCAAGGCTGTAATGAAGGTTCCGTCAAATACTGCCGGTGGGAGATGTATTTGTGTTGGAGATTAAGGATATGTTTAATGAAGTCTTTCACTTGGTTATCAGCGTCACCTTGGCGAAGAGCATTCAAGTCAGAGGCGGCAAAAGCTTCGATCAAATTCAGTGAATAAAAAAAACAAGAATAAGTCAGATAAAAAGTGAAATATTTATCTGTGATATTTAATAAACTTTATTGAATTTCACAGATTAAATTAAGAACTACAGTTCTACAGACTTCCCATCATCTACATAACACCACACTTTGTTGGGTAGTGGCTCCAGTTCCCCATGAAACACCCTAAAATTCCCCCAGAGAGGAAATTTCCCCGTGGTTGAAAACCCCTGCAGGTAGACCCCTTCAGGTAGACTTCTTGTAGACGCCTGCAGAGAATACGCAGTAAAGTGCGTGAAAAAATCGTGTTTGATAAAGTGACTGAAATTCTACTGAAAACACGAACAAGAAAATTATCTAGTTGGATCAAGTCCTTCCACTGATGCAAGCAACTAAATAATACTTAATAAAATATGTGAATGTTTTTACATTCAAGGATTTGGAAAAGTGAATGCAGTGTTGCCAGTGTTATAAATATGAGAAAATAAATTGTTCTAAGCTTCGAATAGTTTTTACGAATGGCTGCCAGAAATAACGGTAAGCAGAGAAATATTGCTAGAGTTTCCGTGCTTATTAACGCTGAATATAAATGTTTTATTAAATATGTGAATGCTATCATTAAATAGGTGAATGCTATCAGGGATTTAGGAAGCAACCAGTCCCAAGACTGCGTTTTCTCTCGAATTTCCTAAAAAATAAAATTTATTTAATAATGGGCAACAACCTGCCAGACATAATCCACTTCTTTGTTTTCTTTTGCTGGTTAATTTGCTGTTAATATACGTAAACCTAAGCTTACTTGATATAAACTAACCGATAAATAACAAATAAAATTTCTAAAGTATCTTCAGAGCTCAAAAATTAGCAATTCGGTAAAAGAATAAACAGGATATGGGAGGAGGTGTGTGGGGGGAGGCGGAGGGGGAGGCGGGAGGGGGAGGCGGGAGGAGGGGAGGGGGAGGCGGGGGAGGGGGGGAGGCGGGGGGAGGCTCTTCTGCTGACGTCTCTACTCCGGTCATATACAGTACATTCTGTATAGTATTCATGCCCACACACTTATAAGAGACAGTGTAAGAGGAGAATTTCTTATGATACCACTTTAACTTATGGGTGAGGAGGACGAGGAGAGGGTCATGATGGACTAGGGTAGAGAGAGATTATAGGTAGGATAAAGGACTAAAGAAGTGGGGCATAGCGGAGAGAGCTGAGTGGGAGGAGTGGAGACAGTGTTAGGGCAGTTAAATTCTCTTAAGTCTTTCTCTGAAAAGAATACTTTTCAGCTTGGTCATCCGTCTCAAGATATCGGTTCAGGTATCACAAAGCATCACTTCAGACATTTACAACACAGTTCCTTCCGTCTCTTTTGCAAACAAAATTCCTAAATGTGAAAAACTTTTTAAGTAATTTCCACTGCCTGCAGCTTAATGGGTAATTCTTGTTCTAAACGAACCCTATAAATTTGACGAACTACAACAAAATGAACAGAGGAAGAAAATGAGAGGGATGAGAAAAGGATAGAGAGAGAGAGAGGGACAGATAATAGGAGAAAGAGGGACGGGTATTGGCTTCAAACTACAGTAGATACCCAGAATATGCTTACGTCGAGTGACAAAGGTTGCTCATCTACAAGAATTCTACCTGAAGGTCATTTCAAGGATCAACGTCCCCACGGCGCAGTCCTTAACCAGGCCTCCCGGTGGATCAGGACCTGATGAACTAGGCTGTTACTGCTGGCTGTACGTAATCCAGTGTACGAACCACAGCCCGGTTGATCGTGTACTGGCTTCAGGTATCTGTCCAGTTCTCTCTTGAAGACAGCCAGAGATTTATTGGTAATTTCCCCCTCATGCATGGTGGGAGATTGTTGAACAGTCTTCATCCCTGGACACTTATGCTGTTTTCTCTTAGTTTACTCATGGTGGTATGTTGCACTGTCTTCCTAGTCCCTTGCTTTCATAGAAAGTGATTTCTGTGTGCAGATTTGGTACCAGTCGCTCTAAGCCTGGAATTCTCATTTTGAGAATAACTTAACAAAAAAAATTGTTGGGAATCTGTCAGCACTAGGGTTCCACAGGCAGACTGAGTTGAAAACACCACATCTGAAAATTCCATTACAACTTTTCTAACCGGAACAGAGGGAACAGATCTAATACCCAGCAACGATGCAAGGCTTGGATCTGTTAGCCTCCCTCCTACACCTAACATTTCACCTGACATCACTGTTCCAATACCTACCGGTACATCTGGAAGCAGTGTTCTATCTGCTGATCCTATGTCAGGTTTTTCTCAACCATAGATTGCTCTAATAATCAGCTGACCGACGCTGTTATGTGAACAAATGCTGGGTCATAGCACGAGCGTCAGAAAGCTAGACGAGGACGTGGAAGAGAATAAGGCAGACACCTATAGCCGTCTCACCTTCCACCAATACAGTCCCAGGAAAACCAGGTACATAATCATCAGTCTCTAAAGCAGTAGAGAAATCGGCTGCTGAATCAGCAGCAAAACAAAAGACGTGCAGAAAATAGACCAGCATTCCAGGCACCTTGACAGTGCTCCCGTTCTCACTGGAAGGGCACACCACTCACAACTGCCTGAGAGATACCAGACGTAATTACTACAAAAGAGAACATCAAGAGGATCACTGTTATAACAAAAAGTCACTTAACAGACAGGATCACTAGTTCTTTAGGGAATTATTCTCTGAACAAACCAGCAGGATTACCATACACTACCCTACTCTCCTGCCGAAAACATGTTATCCCAACTTCACCAGCTCTCACTCAAACAACCGAGCCCTGACCACATCAGAGCCCCAGAGAGCCTGCTGGTAAGCATTAAAATAGCTCACGGCGTGGACCTCCCAACCAGAGGAGTACAAAAACTTAGCTCAAATACAATGCTCCTGGCCACCATCTCCGCTCCATGCTGCCTCCATCGACTCCCCCGAGCGACGCTTACTCCGCTACCCCAAACACAGTTGGAAAATAAATCCCTGGCAGGATTTCCTTACTTTTTACAGTTTAAACTACTTTACAGTACCCACAAAATGCATAGCATATTTCTAAAATTATGGTTGACATTTATCCATAGTTCGTACAATATTATTAGGTTCTTCTCCTAGTTCATGAAATTTATGGCACACTTCTCCACTATCTATATATTTACGTCTATTTTCATGTCATGCAGAATCCGGCATAACACAAGACCACAGAGCTTCGTTCCAGTGGCTGCCCCAATGTCTAACCTGTCACACCTATCTCCTCAAGCTGAACACAAGCATGAGGTGCCAGTCTTTCAGCATCTCCTGTCTGCTAACATTAATGAGTGTCAAGGCAGATTAGACTCTTTTTAATTAATAGTGCCACGATTTCAATGAAATTTTTACTGTAAGTTAAAAAGCTGTTCAAAAATCTATACCGGAAGTTCTATGAAGTCTGCCTAAAAACGGAGATAAAAAAAGAACTCTATTTTTGATATGGCATCACTTTAGGAGCGAGTTCACAGTATTGGTAAGATGTCGGCCGGGTCACCATTTGGAGAAGACCCGGGCCGGACGTACCGGCGAACCTACAAGAAGAAGAAGGTAAGATGTAAAATGTTATAATTGACTTTACATGAATAACAAAAGGCTAAGGAACAATCAACCAAGGGAATAATATTACCGAAATGTCGATATCTTGTATTTTAAAAAATGTTGAATTTTTTGTGTGTGTGTGAATATATATATATATATATATATATATATATATATATATATATATATATATATATATATATATATATATATATATATATATATATATATATATATATATAATATATATATATATATATATATATATATATATATATATATATATATATATATATATAATATATATATATATATATATATATATATATATATATATATATATATATATATATATTATATATATATATATATAACATATATATATATATATATATATATATATATATATATATATATAATATATATATATATATATATATATGCCCTTCGACTTGCCGCCCCTATTCTCGCCGAACACAGGTGTATTTGTGGCAGTGAAGCAGCAGACCGATTCGGGTACCATGGTCTTGTGTGTCGTAAATCCGAGGGAAAGATTGCAAGACATGAAGAGGTTAATAACATTATCAAGAGGAGCCTCACAACAGCCGGATGCCCAGCAGTAAGGGAACCACCCCAACTATGCAGATCTGATGGCAACCAAAAGCGTCCAGATGGTATCACCCTTCAAGCCTGGACAGACGGCAAGCAGGTGGTGTGGGACTACACATGTGCATCTACCTTGGCTGATACCTATCTCCAGTACACCAGGGAGGAAGGAGGGGCTGCTGCCACCTTCAGGGAGTCCCAGAAGTCGAGAAAATATGGAGAACTTGCCCATCATTATATGTTTGTTCCCATAGGCTCAGAGACCCTTGGCTCATGGGGAAAGAGTGCATCTAAGTTCCTCAAGGAGCTGGGCAAAAGACTCAACAGGGTAACTAGGGATCCCAGGGCAGCTAGTTTTCTGTTCCAGCGACTCAGCGCTGCTGTTCAGAGGGGTAATGCATGCTGTATTCTGGCACGCGCACCAGCTCGGAAGAGCTGGATGAGATTTTCGCATTATAATCAGTGACAAAGATGTAACAATATGTACTAGACATGTATCTCTCACCTCGTGTACTGTATATGCCATCTTTATATCAACAATGTATCTCTCAAATCTTTTGTACCATATTATGTAATAAAACATACCTATTGGTAAAAAAAATTAAAAGATGGGTGGTAGGAGAAGTGGAATATTCAAATGGCATCAGGAAGAAATCCAAATATTCTTCCTTGAAGCCTTTTTTTCCACTTCTCCGAGGCTATGGGTCCCACAATTTGTACCAGAGGTGGACCCATTATATATATATATATATATATATATATATATATATATATATATATTGGTATTGAATCAATAACAACACAGCGACTAGCCGAGAATTCGAACCCATGTCGTTTTGGCCATGCCTTGTGGTGAGCGAAAATCACATGACGCTCTAACCCACTCGATCACGCTTGATTCTTGTAGGATTGTGTGGTCCAGTGGGTTAGAGCGTCATGTGATTTTCGCTCACCACGTGGCAGGGCCAAAACGACATGGGTTCGAATTCTCGGCTAGTCACAGTGTTATATATATATGATCCCAGTGGGATCAGAGACCTTGGGAGCATGGGGAAAAAATGCAACACGTTTCCTTAAAGAACTGGGTTCCAGACTCATTGACACCACCAGGGACCCAAGGGCAGCCACTTTCATGTTCCAGCGCCTCAGCATGGCCATCCAGAGGGAAAATGCATGCTGCATACTGGGCTTGCGTCCGGCTTCGGAGGAGCTGGAGGAGATTCATAATCTTTGATATATTGTTCCACTATATTCATGTTCATGTTTGTGTTTTTTGTCAATGTATTCTGTCTATTAATAAAGCACTTATATAATATATATAGGGGGTGGTAGGAGAAGAAAATATTCAAACAGCTCCGGGGAGAACCTCGAGTTTTCCCTGAGGTACGTTATTGTCTTCTCTGAGGATGAGGGTCCCCAGTAAAGTTCTAGAGGTGGTACCTCCCTTACATTTATATATATATATATATATATATATATATATATATATATATATTATTGTAACCACGAACTAGTGGTATTGATCAATAACTACACTGCACTAGCCAGGGGTCGAATCCATGATGCTTCGGCCCTCTTCATGGTGAGCGAAAACACATGACACTCTAGTCCACTGAACCACACAATCCTTAAGAGTAGCGCATCCAGTATAACTGAATGTTGTACTCTCTACCCAAGGACATACAGTGGAGTGGACGCCTAATTTTCATTCATATATATATATATATATATATATATATATATATATATATATATATATATATATATATATATATATATGCAAAGAAATCTTTTGGAAAAAAAACACAAACGGTAAAGCTATTGCAAATAAGCTTCTTTGGTTGTTTGTAATACAACCATTGATCAATATGTGTAAACATCATGACATTATATTGACAAATAACTGAAAAATTGGTACTAGAACGAGAATAACTTACTTTTGAGAAAAATAGTATCTATAAACCTCTACAGATGTGAAACACCAAGAGTCAAAAAAAGATATGTAATACAATATGACATTGTGTCCTTTTGATGAAGTCATAGAATAATTTTAAATTGCTATAAAAATACTTAGAGAAATGTTATGAACAAACGGATTGCATCAAAAGGTGGCAAGATTTATGTATTTTTTCACTAGAAAAAAAAATATAAAAAAATTTATCGATTTTTTTTTGTTCATTAAATCTTCCTCCCCCCTTAATGGTTAACTCATCTCTTGAAATTGATGATAAAATTGTCTATAGGCTGTATAGATACACTTTTTGTGAGTTTGCAATAACTGAAGAATTACTTAGCTGATCATCTATAAAAAAAAATTGTGTTGTGTTTTACTTACAGAAACATTTAATTTGATTTAATGTGGAGTAAATTTGAATATGCCATTTTATTAATCAAACTGATTTCCCTTTAATAGCCGGAGTATAGCTCTTAGGAGACTGAAACTTATGACGACGTATCGGGTATAAGTTTCGATACACGTACCTGGTTCCTTGGGAAGTATAAGTGGGGTTGCAAGCGTTACGGAGTTACGCTGGACACATGACTACACTGTATAATGAATTGCTACACAAAATCTAGATGCGTATTTACTGTGCAATAATGTATACGTACATATGTTGGACTTACGAACGACCGCTCAGAACTAAACCTGTTCGTAACTAGGGGAGACTGTATATGGTAAAATTACATTGGTAGAACACCAACAATTTGTACAGGAACACAGGTAACACTGTACTTATCTTTGTTGCTGGGTCATCTTTCTGCAGCTGCGGCCAGAAAGATCCCCCGACGTGACCCAGTGTGTTCTACCCCCACGGAGCTGTTAGGGAGAAGTAAATATAAAGTGAGTATGTGAATAATTGCCCCTGAGGAGCGTATAGCAATATACATTCAGTAACTGAATACCGAATAATGCTGTACTAACAACTTGGTTTGGCTAAAAAGCCTGCTCCTCAATGCCGTCAATAGGACGGTTTCAAACCCCTTGTGACTACAAGAACTGCATAGTCCCCTTGTGCCAAAAGAAATTCAAAACCTACCTTGCTCGTTGTAACGTGAGCTATGGTGTTGTTTGCACCATACGACAGATATCCGGTGTCTTGATTGAAGAAGTATCGCTGAGGAATGTCACACGTCCTAGTCTGGAACTTTGTTACACTCACAATGTCACTACCTTCAATATTTGTCTATTTGCAGTAATGTCACTACAAGAAGCTGCACACTTCTCTGTAATATACCACTAATGTGGATTGTCTTTATGCATGCACATAAAACCCGTAGAACAAAGTTCTTTATTGTAAAGCAATCTAATCCCCGCCTCTTCACTGGCCCCAGCTTGTCCTGGGCGTCATCTCGACATACAAAAGAAGTGTCGATCAAGCATGTTTCTCTTGCTTGCCAAACTTCTACAGGAAGCAATGCAGAATGTTTGATTTCTTTCTGTCTGGGCTTAGACAACTGTGTAAGCTGTCTTTAACATGGTATTAAAATGGGTACAGGATTTTCTTAATTTTCTTACTGCTGTAAGAGATCAATCATCTTTCATTAACCCATCCAAATTACAAGTTGTGGTATTTTTTACATTGGTAGAACGTCAACTGCTACAGACACTGTACTTATCTTTTTTGCTGAATCATCTTTCTGCAGCCGCATTTCAGAATGATCCCCCGACGTGATCCAGTGTTCTACCATCACGGAGCTGTTAGGAATAAGTGAGTTAGATATAAGATTAATTGCCCCAGAGGAGCGTATATCCAAATTTTCAGTCAGTAGAAAGACTGAACAGGTACTCACGGGTTTGGACTTAAAAGTCCACATACAACTGGGTGAATGATAAATCTGCTTAGATTATAAATCCGTTCCTAACTGTGCAGTTACTAGAACATCTAAGTGTCTGAGCAGACTTACCTGGGTATTTGTATCGGACCCTTGATTCACACCCAGAAAATGCTGTCTTGATTGGAGCACACTGAGGAATGTTGCCGTCCTAGTTCGATGGTGTACACTCGCAATGTCACTACATTCTCCAATATTTGTCTTTTTGCAGTAGTTACTACCAGAAGCTGCGCACACTTCTCTGTAATATACCGCTATTTTGGATTGTCACTTTTCACTAAAACGCTCTGGAACAGAGTTCTTATCCATTAACCCGGGGTTAGTGGAGATTGATAGAGGTCGAGTAGAGTCGAGGGCACACTGAAAAATGTCCCTTTGTTAGATCAAAGCATGCGCCACAAGCTCCTGTCCCCTCTTGCCGATTTGTTCAATCTGATGCTCCGCTTCTCTCGCTTGCCCCAGTTCGCCCTGTATCGCTGACCTAAGCACAATTTCCTTACTTGCTTAATGCTGCAACAGTTTGCAATTCAAATGCTTGTTTTCTTTTAATATTTCGATCACTGAGGGTTTATGATTGTTCTTCAATAGTATAAAAATGAAACAGGAGTTTTCTTTAATTTTCCTGCTACGGCAAAGAGAGTCATTTCCTCTCAATTGTCTTGTCAATCATGTACACTATTGCTAACCTCAAGAGGCTTGGTATACGTGACTCAGTGTCGTTCAGGGTACAAACATGTGGTAATTATTAAACTGTTGATCAGGAAGCTAGCAAGACGCCATCTGCCCTTTTCTAAGGGCTGAAAGGGCTGAAGGGGGCTGAAAGGGCTGATACCCCCCATCTCTTGGAGAATTTTCTCCACACACGTGGTCAGCCGTGATTTATCTTACAAGGAAGTGGCATGTCTAACACTGGTACATGCTGGTAAAGCATCCGTGTCCAATTACTTGATGTGGCAGCAAACAAGACGTCACTGCCTCTTTCTGAGAGCGCTGGGCGCCTCAGTTGAAAAGGGCTGAAGGGGGCCAGTACCCCTCTCCAGGAGAAATTTCTCCACACTGTAGTAGTATGTCACTGATGTCAGTTATGGTTTGAATACCTTGTACACCCGCATGTCCAGTTGTTAGGTGCACATTTCTTGAAAGCCTGTGTAAACAGTTTTTTTTTATATTTTATTTAAAAAAATACAATTGCTTAATTCACAAATTCATCATATCACATAATTACTATACCATAATTATACATAATTACAATTAAAGCACATTATATATTTAAGTACCCTCAAAAATGTAGTATCTCACCATAATATATATACGGCGAAACTCATATCCGGGCTGATAATCAATGAACTAATTGTACATATAAATCAGGCCAAACTCCAAACCTTAGCGACATACAATACTTTATGTTGTAAAAAATAAAACTAACAGCCGTCCAAAATTTCAAAATGAAAATACCCCATCGGGTAAAATGTTTTTATACATACCTATGCACACTACTAACAACCAATAATACTGTCATCTTGAATTTGCCGTCATAATTACATTAGACACATATGCAACACTTGGGTATCTTTATTGAGGAAACGTTTCGCCACACAGTGGCTTCATCAGTCCATACAAAGGAGAATCGTGAAGAACAGGAGGAGTTTGAGGTGGTCAGTCCCTCAACCTTGAGTCGATGTTGTCAGTCCATCAATCTTGAATACTTCCACATTGATCAAATATGACACCTCCTACGACTGCTGCACCTCTCCTGCCTACAGTATATAAGGTACCTCTTCGCAGATATACTGTATTCTATTCAAGATTGATTGACAACATCGACTCAAGGTTGAGGGACTGACCACCTCAAACTCCTCCTATTCTTCACGATTCTTCTTTGTATGGACTGATGAAGCCACTGTGTGGCGAAACGTTTCCTCAATAAAGATACCCAAGTGTTGCATATGTGTCTAATTTACCAACTCGTCGGTTCTCTGAACCATTCATCTACGTCCTAATTACAGTCCATGTAAGCGCATGAACGTCCATTGAAGTACATGTAAATACATATTTAAGTATAAGTAATATAGTCGAACGATTTAGGAAGTCAGCGCTTTAAATCCATTATATTATACAATATATGATGCTCAACACTAAACACAAAATACAAAACGAACAAGAAAAGCGTCGCATGACGCACAATAGTCAAAAATCAAGGAAACCTCTCGATCTATAACACGTTGAAAACGATGCATATATATGAATGTAAATCTGTATATGCTTACTAGCTTTGTTTCAACGCTCAAACGCTACTGGCGTTCACTTGACATAAGAAAAATTACACATATTAGTAACTGCACAATAATAATATAACTCAGATAAGGTATAACATTACTACAATCATAGACATTGATCAACATTGAAAACATAAAATTCCTTACATCTGAGTACCTGTGCCCAGCACCACTTCTGCTGCCACCACAGCGGCCAAAATCCTGGCAAACCCACAAATATCCCCTTAATTATTAGTCCTATAGTCTGTCACAACATTCTATAAAGTTCATACATTCCCGACTCGCTCATCTAATCCTATCCTAATGTCCAATGAAGTCAACCCCTCAATAAAGCAATGTGTCATCCGTCAACCCCATCCCCACTCCCCCTATTCTCACCTCCACTGTTTAACCCCCCCTCCCCACCCAATCACTTGCACACATACAATACCTCGCACTTTTACATCCCCTCCCTCAAGAATCCTCCCACTGACATTACACTTAAACATGATGACCCTCCCCAGGTGTCAAGCCATTTCCTGCATCCCACTTACCCACCCAATAACACCTGCAAATTCATCTCTCTATTGTAAACAGTTAATGATATGAGATACGATCACGATGGTAAAGACACGTATAGTTACATGGAATCCATATTGACATTTACGTCAATAAAGGATTCCATATAAATTCACGTTTGTCTTTGCAATCTTTTGCAGACTGTGATAGACTTATCCTAAGTTAAATCTATATAATATTCATTTAATAAAATTACTTACTGTAATTACTTTATATATATATGTAAAAACCGCGAACCAGCGACACAGAATGCAAAGCAACCACAGGGGGAGTTGAATATTCGTTCTAGACCTTTCGTGTTGCAATCCAGACATCATCAGGAGCTTGCAAAGATGCAGAAATGAGTAAGACAACCTCAGCAGATTCGTTCCGAGGGACTCTTTGCTAAGACTGAGGGTAAGAGGAGACGCAGGAAATATTCAGTACCCAGGCACGAGTGCCTAGTGCCAAAAAGATTAAGTATACTGTAGGAACCGAGGATAGTCAGATCACAAAGGCAATGGAGTGGTTATTAAATTTATCAATCAGACTTCAGAAATATAAACGACTTTACATTCTGAATAAAGCTGTGTCTGGCATTTGTTTTAGGGAAAATTCTACACAATGAAGGAAAACGAGTCAAGGGCAAACTCACCTAGTGAGTAGATAAAAGGTCCAGAGCATTCATATAAGAATCAGGTTTTAGATTGTGCATGATAACCTTAATTATAAACGAATCGATCTTGAATAACCCAAAACTACTATTAAATAACTAAAGTTTATCGTATTTAATAATTACAGACTTAAGAATATTTTCTTCTAGCCATGAAGTACATGGAACAATGATTTTTGCCACAAACCATTTAGCAAGATTATTGCAATGTCGTGTGTGGTTGAATATCGCATTAAATTCATGAGCCGTCCTTACTGAGTAGTGGTGCTGTGTAACTAACCCTCAGAGGTTTGCTACTCTGCCCAACATAGAAAAGGTTGCATCCTTGGCAACCAATCCTGTACACACCCCCTACACCCTGTTCTGGAGAATTGTTGATCAACATACTCTCAACAGTGCGTGAGTTCTTAAACGTAGCATATATAGTGAGTCTCTTTAGTGCATTCGGCAGGACTGATAAATTCTCATTCTATGGTAAAACAATCACATTCATGTTATGAGGGGTTATTCTAGGATCAGTCTTATGATACGTTTTTCTAGCTGTCAACAAAGCAGTCTCTACAAACTAGTTAGGGTAACAGTTTTGTAGCAATGTCAAAGATTTTCTTAATTTCCTCATCTAAGCACTCAAGGCTACACACTCCGTAAGCTCTCAAAAACACTGAAGAGAGTACTTCTTTTTACTCTAGTTTCATGGTTGCGGTAATAGTGGATATATGAGCATACGTTCGTAACCTTCCTATATACTGTAAACGTAAACATTCTATCCACCCTGTGGATCAGAACATCTAAAAATGGAATCTTAAAGTCCATTTCTTTCTCTACGATAAAATTAATAGAGGGACAAGAGTGTTAAGTCTGTAAAATTGTATTAAGTTCCAAATGATTCGGTCAAAGACACATGATGTCATCCACATATTTGAACCATTTAGCTTCACGGGGCAGAATATCTTTCAACAGTTTTGTCTCAAAGAACTCCATATACAAATTTCTCAATAGGAGAGAGAACGGATTTCCCATAGCCATTCCCTGCCTTTGAGAGTAATATTTCCCTTCAAACTCAAACTTGCAATGAACCACACGCAACTTAATTAGCTCAAGAATAATGTTCTTATCAAATGGCATGGGAAAGTCATCTAGTTCTTGCTCCAGATGAGTCAGGGACAGGTACACAGATGAACAAAGCTGTGACGTCAAAATTTACTAGCGTAAAATCATTAGACATGTTAACATTTTGCAATTTGTCAATGAGATCAACAATGTTTTTAATGTGACCTTCCGAGATGTTGCCTAGTAATGGAGTTAATATTTTTACCAACCATTTTGACAATGCATAGGCCGGCGATCCAACAGAACTAATAATAGGTCTTGCTGGAAAACTGGTCTTGAGGTTCAAATCAAACCGTACATATAAGGGTGTGTCGCCGACCTAGCTGATAAGTGTTTAATCAGTTAGTCAATACCATTCAGTAAGGTTCTATGTTGTTTATTAAACTCACTATTAAACTGATCCAACGGGTTCTTATTAAGAGGCGCGTAAGTTTACCTATCCTCTAATAGCATATTCATTTTACCACTATAATCTACATTATCCATAATTACTATCACATTTGCTTTATCAGCTTTCGTAAGGTGAAGTCTAGGATCTTTCCTTAATTCATGATATGACTTAACAAATCTTGAAGAACAATTAAGTTCCATGGGTCTGTGTGAAATTTTTCCTAAGACAAATGCCAGACATAACTTTATTCAGAATGCAAGTCATTTACATTTATGAAGTCCGACTTATAATTTTGATAACCATTATGTTACCAATATTAATTTCTCTAGTTAACCACTCCATTACCTTTGCTTGTGGGCTGACTATCCTCGGTTCCTATAATGCTTAATCGTTTCGCCAATGGGCACTCGTGTGCCTGGGTATTGAATGTTTCCTGCCTCTCCTCCTACCCTCAATCTTAGCAAAGCGTCCCTCGGAACGACTCTGCTGAGATTTTCTTACTCATTTCTGCAAGCTCCAGATGTGTTAATTGCAATGCGAAAGGCCTAGAGTTATTATTCAATTTCCCCTGTGGTTGTTTTGCTATATATATATATATATATATATATATATATATATATATATATATATATATATATATATATATATATATATATATATATATATATATATATAAAATATAGGGAGGTACCACCTATGGAACTGTCTTGGGGACCCTCATCCTCAGAGAAAATAATAAACTTGCTTCAGGGAAAACTCAAAGTTCTCCCTGAAGCTGTTTGAAAATTTTCTCCTACCACCCCCTATATTTTATATATACTTTATTTAAAGACAAAATACATTGGCAAGAATACAATAGTGAGTAAAACAACATAGATAACAACTCAGAGCTACATCACAAATACTTCATCCAGCTCCCCGGCAGTGGGCCGCATGCCCAGAATGCTGCAGGCATTTCCCCTCTGGATCCCAACACTGAATCTCTGAAAGAGGAAGTTGGCTGCCCTGTGGTCCTTGGTTTCTATGACGAGTTTTTCACCCAGCTCTTTGAGAAACTTTAGAGCACACTTGCCCCATGCTCCAAGGGTCTTCGACCCTAGTGAGATGAAGTTATTTGCGAGTCTTCTGGGTCTCCCTGTGGCTGGCAGCTCCACCCCCTTCAGCTATGGAGTATGGCAAGTAGGTGTCTGCCCTTGTGGCAACACAGGTGTAATCCCAAGCAATCTGCTTACCATCCTTCCAGGGTAGCATAGAGGCTCCATCAGGATGCTTTTGACTTCCATCAGACCTCTGCACTTGGGGTTCCCGTTGAGATGGGCAACGAGCTGTGGCGAGGCTTCTCTTTATGATGTCGTTGACCTCCTCATGTCTAGCATACTTCCCTTCTGATGTGTGACACACGAGACCATGTAGTCCAAATTGATCAGCTGTCGCCCTGCCGCAAATACACCTATGTTCGGTGAGTATGGGGGCGGCTAGGCGAAGAGCAACACCAATCCGAATGGCCTGTGGGTCGAGTCGAGTGCCCGGCGAGGAATTGGTAACGGCTAGAAGGAAATCTCTTGAGTGTGGTGAAGTTAATCGCTAGGAGACGAGCTTTGTCCTTTCCTGAAGCGTTGGTGAGCATTGTGTTGGCGATTTTTTCCATGATCGGTTTGTCCCAGTGGGACTGTTTATTCTCTTTGGGAGGAGCTGGTCTACTGGAGGAGTCTGCAAGGGTGTCCCACTGCCCCACTGCTTCCATGAACCTGGGGTCTTGAGCTCCCACCACACCTCTCAAGCGTTTGGGGACAATCTTCTTGACTAATCTACTGGAAGCCAAACACGATGACAGAAATGCAGGTAAAGCTACCTGCATTGCTTTGCACACCCCTATACCTCCCAGTCGCACTGGGAGGGTTGCCTGCTCCCATTGCCGATCCTCTAGTGACAGATTCAGTGCCTTCTTAAAGCTTGATCTCAGGTGTGCGTCATACTCATCAAGTGTTTGGTTGTCAAAAGAGGGTGCGCACCTCAAGAAGTGAGTCTTGGCATAGTAAGACACCTTGTAAGGAGATACAGGGCATCATGGGCATCAAGATCACTTATTCTCTTGTCCATTCTCTTCAGGTCATTCACTTTGTCGTTGAGGACCGTGTCGATGGCCTGGTGACCCAGCGGTGCTCCCAAGAGAGTACTGTTGGATGGAGTGGTAGTAGAGATTTCCGGGAGGATTGTTCGCACAGCATTGATTATTTCCTGGTTTGTTGTGATAATCTCACACTTGGAGGGATTGAGGATGAGTCCAAAGGCTTCTCCCTGTGTCTTCACCAGTTGTAGGTCCTCTAACAGGGACTCTTCAGTACCTGCCAGAGTGCCATCATC
This sequence comes from Cherax destructor, assembly GCA_009830355.1. Lineage (NCBI taxonomy): Eukaryota > Metazoa > Arthropoda > Malacostraca > Decapoda > Parastacidae > Cherax > Cherax destructor. The sequence goes on along the minus strand of WNWK01014172.1, from coordinate 26,641 downwards.
CAGGTACCAGCTGTTGAGCTCGCTGCATAGGCTGGAAGTTAGTTCTCTTACTGCCAAGCAAAAGAGAAGTGGAGCGAGTGGATCACCCTGCTGAACACCCTCAGATGAGGGAATTTCATGTTCGCCAAACAAAAGAGTTGAAGGTTTGCTGTAGCCAGCTGAAATGAAGGAAAAAAGGCTGGGGAACCGATCCCGAACGGGCGGCAAGAACACATCTCTCTTCACCATATTAAAAAGGCATTTCTAAAATCAAGTTTGACTATGGCCTTGTCTTTTTGTAGGTCCTCGATGTAGGTTCTTGCCGCTTGAGCTGCGGCTTCACTGCCTTGAGAGACCCCAAAGCCCAGTTGGTGTGGCTGGAGTAAACTGACAGCTTCTAGGCGAATGTTTCTTGCTGCTGCTTTGGCAACGAGATGGCGAAGGGTGTTACCAACAGCAATGGGTCTGATTCCCCCATCCTTCTTCTTCAAAGCGCATAATGAGGCTCCAAAAAAGAAAGGTTTAATTTATTCTGGGATTCGCCCAGCCAGGCAATTGTTGACGAAAGTTGTTAATTCGGTGAGAAGAATTGATGCAGATGCGCTGAGTACTGGATTTACCATCTCTGAGGTGTTGTGGTCGAATCCAGTGTAACCTCCTGCAGATCCTGCTGGAAATGACACTATCGCCTTATAGACTTCTGATTCTGGCAAAATTAATTGCTCAGTGATGGGGTCTTCCTCAGGGTTGTTGTTGATGGCTATGGTGTCCCTTGTCGGATGTTTGTCTCTTAGTGCATGAGCTATGGTTTCATCTTTGGGAGCTGCGGAGTCGTCACTTGTAATTATTCTGATTGCTCCCACTGTGTTACCTTCTTCGATTTTTTTACTAACCTGTGCGCAAATTTTCTCGTTTTCAGTGGAATTTTTCTTGGGTCTACCTCTGTGATTCCTGCGATGATGGGGCAGAGGGACACAATTATCCATCCTTGGGTAGTTTTGCACCACCTTGATGACTGATGTGGTTAGCAGTTTCCCTCGTCTTTCAGGAACTGCAAGACAGACATTGCCAAACAGGAGTAGGTTGCGCCATGCTTTAATGGTGCCTCGGGCTTCTAAGTTGGTGGAACCTCCATTCACCTGCTTAAGAAGGTCTGTGAATTTCCCTGCTGCATATAAGCGAGCCGCTTTAGGAATGTGGGATAGGGTACTGCTAGCAGTGGATTGCCTGGAGAAGGTTTTCGCAAGTGAGGAGGCTGCCATTGGAATTATCATCTGCCTATGGAGGCTGTGGGCTGCTCTCTGCTGGGGGCCTATGTGATCCTGCACACCCATTGTGTGCACGAATAAGGCCATCTCTGTTGTGTGCTCGAAACTCTCCACACACACCTGACATGTGCCTCTTCTATCATTGATGGGTGCACTGTCTCCCTGGCTGGCTGGCTGCATCATCTGCCATACCTCAAACTGTGTGGTAACCCCAGGCTGTAGGGAAAATGGTGCATGCCACATACGTCATGTGGTTCATGGTGGTGGTGGTGGGAGGAGAGGGATCTCCCGTCCATATAGTGGGCGGTGGAGGAGAGGGAGGTGTGAGGGATGTGTGATTAGGCTGGCAGGCCTGGGAGTAAGGCAGTCACGCCTCCCACGACACACGTCACTGTAACACTATCACACCACTATGCTCTGTGCACAACTCCCCAATATGAACAACACACCGCTATACACCCCACATACTATGCGCATACCGTGCACATGCTAAGCATATACTATTCACTATACACACGGTGAACAAACACTCCATTATCGTAACAAGAGCACATGGTGTGCGCGCGCCTGTTTGGGGAAGAGGAAGAGGGGGGGAAATAGTTTTACCCTTCAACCTCAACCTCCCCCTCTGCCTCCTCCTCCTCCTCCTCCTCCTCCTCCTCCATGAGCCCTCCCCTCACCGACCTCTCCTACCCATACGTGACCGTTATGTTCCCTCACTGACTTCACATACACAACACTTTTCTTGGTTCTGAAGGGAAGAGAGCGGAAATGCAGAGTCTTCTAGCACTTTCCAGCTGCAGATATTCACACACCAGCCTGTTGATGATAATCCTGGTAGCAGTTCTTGATTGGACGATATTGTGCCAAAACCCCAGAGCAGGATGCCCACAGCCTCTCTCTGGCAGAGGTGCCATATATATACACATATATGCTTAATAATTCGCAAACAGGCGAAATTATGTACAAACATTGTCTCTACGTCCTAAGTTTGGACGTCCAGCCGGAGCCAGACGATGTTTCCCCATACCCCAGGGCACCAAGCTCGTTTTGCTAATATATATATATATATATATATATATATATATACATATGTCCTGGCCCTAAGCGAAACAAAGCTGAAGGGGGTAGGCGAGTTTCAGTGGGGAGAAATAAATGGGATTAAGTCAGGAGTATCTGAGAGAGTTAGAGCTAAGGAAGGGGTAGCAATAATGTTGAAGGATCAGTTATGGAAGGAAAAGAGGGAATATGAATGTGTAAATTCAAGGATTATGTGGATTAAAATAAGGGTCGGATGCGAAAAGTGGGTCATAATAAGCGTGTATGCACCTAGAGAAGAGAGGAGTGTAGAGGAGAGAGAGAGATTTTGGGAGATGTTAAGCGAATGTATAGGAACTTTTGAACCAAATGAGAGAGTAATTGTGGTAGGGGACCTAAATGCTAAAGTGGGAGAAACATGCAGAGAGGGTGTAGTAGGTAAGTTTGGGGTGCCAGGTGTAAATGATAATGGGAGCCCTTTGATTGAACTTTGTATAGAAAGGGGTTTAGTTATAGGTAATACATATTTTAAGAAAAGAGGATAAATAAGTATACAAGATATGATGTAGGGCGTAATGATAGTAGTTTGTTGGACTATGTATTGGTAGATAAAAGACTGTTGAGTAGACTTCAGGATGTACATGTTTATAGAGGGCCACAGATATATCAGATCACTTTTTAGTTATAGCTACAGTGGGAGTAAAAGGTAGATGGGATACAAGGAAAATAGAATCAGTAAGTAAAGAGAGGTGAAGGTTTATAAACTAAAAGAGGAGGCAGTTAGGGTAAGATATAAACAACTATTGGAGGATAGATGGGCTAGTGAGAGTGTAGGCAATGGGGTTGAAAATGTATGGGATAGATTTAAAAATGTAGTGTTAGAGTGTTCAGCAGAAGTTTGTGGTTACAGGCGAGTGGGTGCGGAGGGAAGAGGAGCGATTGGTGGAATGATGATGTAAAGAGAGTAGTAAGGGAGAAAAAGTTAGCATATGAGAGGTTTTTACAAAGTAGAAGTGATGCAAGGAGGGAAGAGTATATGGAGAGAAAAGAGAGGTTAAAAGAGTGGTGAAGCAATGTAAAAAGAGAGCAGATGAGAGAGTGGGTGAGATGTTATCAGCAAATTTTGTTGAAAATAAGAAAAAGTTTTGGAATGAGATTAATAAGTTGAGGAAGCCTAGAGAACAAATGGATTTGACAGTTAAAAATAGGAGAGGAGAGTTATTAAATGGAGAGTTAGAGGTATCGGGAAGATGGAGAGAATATTTTGAGGAGTTGTTAAATGTTGATGAAGACAGGGAAGCTGTGATTTCGTGTGTAGGGCAAGGAGGAATAACATCTTGTAGGAGTGTGGAAGAGCCAGTTGTGAGTGTAGGGAAGTTCGTGAGGCAGTGGGTAGAATGAAAGGGGTAAGGCAGCTGGGATTGATGGGATAAAGATAGAAATGTTTAAAGCAGGTGGGGATATAGTTTTGGAGTGGTTGGTGCTATTATTTAATAAATGTATGGAAGAGGGTAAGGTACCTAGGGATTGGCAGAGAGCGTGTATTGTTCCTTTGTATAAAGGCAAAGGGGACAAAAGAGAGTGCAAAAATTATAGGGGAATAAGTCTGTTGAGTGTACCTGGTAAAGTGTATGGTAGAGTTATTATTGAAAGAATTAAGAGTAAGACAGAAAGTAAGATAGCAGATGAACAAGGGGGCTTTAGGAAAGGTAGGGGGTGTGTAGACCAAGTGTTTACAGTGAAACATATAGGTGAACAGTATTTGGATAAGGGTAAAGATGTTTTTGTGGCATTTATGGATTTGGAAAAGGCGTATGATAGGGTAGATAAGGGGCAATGTGGCAGATGTTGCAGGTGTTGGAATAGGAGGAAGGTTACTGAAAGCAGTAAAGAGTTTTTATGAGGATAGTGAGGCTCAGGTTAGTGTGTGTAGGAGGGAGGGACTATTTCCCAGTAAAAGTGGGCCTTAGACAAGGATGTGTGATGTCACCGTGGTTGTTCAATATATTTATAGATGGGGTTGTAAGAGAAGTGAATGCGAGGGTCTTGGCAAGAGGTGTTGGGCTAAAAGATAAAGAAGCAAATACAAAGTGGGAGTTGTCACAGTTGCTTTTGCTGATGACACTGTGCTTTGGGAGATTCTGAAGAGAAGTTGCAGAGGTTGGTGGATGAATTTGGTAGGGTGTGTAAAAGAAGAAAATTGAAAGTGAATGGTGATGAGGATAACAAAAAGAATAGGTGACGAAAGATTGGATATCAGATTGGAGGGAGAGAGTATGGAGGAGGTGAATGTATTCAGATATTTGGGAGTGGACATGTCGGCGGATGGGTCTATGAAGGATGAGGTGAATCATAGAATTGATGAGGGAAAAGGGTGAGTGGAGCACTTCGGAGTCTGTGGAGACAAAGAACCTTGTCCATGGAAGTAAAGAGGGGAATGTATGAGAGTATAGTTATACCAACGCTCTTATATGGGTGTGAAGCATGGGTGATGAATGTTGCAACGAGGAGAAAGCTGGAGGCAGTGGAAATGTCATGTCTGAGGTCGATGTGTGTGTGAATATAATGCAGAGAATTCGGAGTTTGGAAATTAGGAGGATGTGCGGATTACCAAAACGATTGTCCAGAGAGCTGAGGAGGGGTTGTTGAGGTGGTTTGGACATGTAGAGAGAATGGAACGAGACAGAGTGACTTCGAGAGTATAAATCTGTAGTGGAGGGAAGGCGGGGTAGGGGTCGGCCTAGGAAAGGGTGGAGGGAGGGGTAAAGGAAGTTTTGTGTGCGAGGGCTTGGACTTCCAGCAAGCATGTGTGAGCGTATTTGATAGGAGTGAATGGAGGCATATGGTTTTTAATACTTGACGTGCTGTTGGAATGTGAGCAAAGTAACATTTATGAAGGGATTCAGGGAAACCGGCAGGCCGGACTTGAGTTCTGGAGATGGGAAGTACAGTGCCGGCACTCTGAAGGAGGAGTGTTAATGTTGCAGTTTTATAACTGTAGTGTAAAGCACCCCTCTGGCAAGACAGTGATGGAGTGAATGATGATGAAAGTTTTTCTTTTTCGGGCCACCCTGCCTTGGTGGGAATCGGCCGATGTGTTAATAAAAAAAAAAAAAAATATATATATATATATATATATATATATATTACACACACACATAATTAATATACTGGTCAATAACAATTTACGTATTCCTATTTTTTTCAAACACCAACAAGAGCAGCTGAAGCAATGGCAACAACAATGTCATGAGTAACAACAAAAAACCATAGTCAAATAACAGCAAACAAATGACTACAAAAAATACAAAACGAACAAAAACAAACTGGGCAATCCCTTTTGTCTGCAAAGTGAATCTAGTGCTGCTATAATTCACAGGAAATATGCTCTTAAACCTTAATTAGAAAAAGCCTGGAGTTTATTTTGGCTTAAGTTGGTCCCAGTTTGCTATTTTCTGTGTGAAAGATATAGGGATAATTAAAATATTTTCATAATATAATTTCCGACTGCCTGATCCAATTGAACACTGCTAACTTGAAAATGCTAAGTCTGAGCGACTTCTAACAATCTGCTGGTGTAAGAAATTGATCTTAACAAAAAAAATTGGTTGTATAAATTTTGGCAATTGATACCGACAAATGGGTGAAAAAAAAAAGTTAGCATACATAAGAACACGTATATTAGAAAATCTTGTGTTCTTCTGACTTTGATAATACAAGAAACATTAAACAACTCTCAAAAATAACTAACAAGATGATAGATATATATTAGACATTGAATGTTTAAGGTTTACATACACATTAAAGCCTACTTTTCTGCAAAAGAATTTCGGGTAGACCTAAGAATAAATAAGCCTTAATATAACCAGAATAAAGTAAATAATTGAAATAATTAAATACGAAGATCTAAGTAGCATTATATCAGCATTCGTGCTTTATATAATTGCAAACTGCAACATAATTTGTACGAGGATAGTATAATTCAAGTACAGTGATCGCACATATTAATAGAGCTTTTATTATTTCAACCAAAAATGTCAAAATGATGTGACAGTAAAACTCAGAGAAAATTGAAAAAAATATATGCAGAAAAAATGGAGACAAGACAGTCTCAGTATGAATGACAGACGTAAACTTGATAGGAAGGTTACAATTGTTATGCGAAACATTCATATTCGATTATGAGACTTATGTTCAATTTTTTTTCTCTCTCTCTCTCTCTCTCTCTCTCTCTCTCTCTCTCTCTCTCTCTCTCTCTCTCTCCATTTTTGCCCTTCCCAGTCATTCCTTCACATTTTTCTTGTACAATTATCTCTCTCGCTCGCCCTGCCCTTTCAAATTCTTCTTTCTCTCCCTTCCAAGTGTCTCTTCCCTTTAGTTACCATAGCAACAGTCAGAATTTTCTATACCGGAAGGAAAAGCCACGAGAATTCCCAGAATATCTAATTTGTTCACATATTGCTCTCTGAGAGGGGAAATGGGAGAGGGTTCGAGGGAATGGACCGAGAGGAAAGGAACGTGGGATGGAGAAATTTGAGAAGGGGGTTAGGGGAAGAAGGAAGGATAGGGCTGAAGTTTCGTCTATGCTAATGAATAGAAAGCTGCGTTTTCTTTCCAGAGAAAAGAAATGAATTATAAATGAATCCATATTACTACTAGAAATTAAACAGGAAATATTAGTACCTTTCTTTGTCAGTGCCAGAAAATGCCTGGCGTGAGATCGAACCCCGGGACCATGAATCCCACAACCATCACCAGGTATGTACATCCAGAGTTGTCTATTTACAAGAAATATACCAGTCAATAACATTTTACATATTCCTATTTTTTACAAACACCAAATACAACATCTGCAACAAAGGAAACAACAATGTCATAAGCAACAAATAACCAAAAAATGACAACAGTAATAAAAACAAAAACAAACTGGGCAATCCTTTTTGTCTGCAAAGTTAATCTAGTGCTGCTATAATTCTACAAATCGTATTTTTTTTTCAAAACTTTAGTGATACAAATCCGAAATTCATAATGGTAAATGCATACAGCCTATGATTTAACACACGGGAAAAAGAACAATTGACAGGATATATGAGAGGCTCTACAATATGTAGTAACTACATATTATATATGTAGTAACTACTGGGCCAACTGGCCCAGTGGCTTACGTGCTGGCCCAGAGTTTTACGACTAACTCTCCACGAGCTCAGTTCCACCCGTGGTATGGTTTGGTACTCATATTTTAATTACGATGCACCATTTTAAGGTATTTTATAATTGGAATTAGCCTAGTAGAATACAAAGCTTATATTTTACTTTAGCTCCCCCCCCCAAAAAAAAAAATATACAAGTTCCTAATGCATTGTCTAGTGTGAAGTATTATTTTCTTAAGTATTTTATGCATATGGCTATATTTTCCTTTATTACATGTACCTCTTCCATGCATAGCAACAGTGGTGGAGAAGAGGTGGCCATGTGAGCCTGTTCCATGGGACATTAATGAGAGCCTTGCATGTTCAGTACTAGTAGTGAGGTGACTTGTGAAGACGTGGCTAGTGAGCTCTCCATTCTAAGCTAACTGAGATTGTGAAGATGACTTTCCCCACCTTTGAACAACCTTACTTTCAGATTAAGGTAGATTTAGAGGTTAAAAAAGATATTCAATGCCTTAAAGGGGGTGAGCCAGGATTATCCCCGGAACAAGGACGTAGACAACAGCCGCGTCGATGACTGGACCAACAACGACTGGAAGCTGGTAGGATCAAATGGGATGAGGCTGAAGATGAGAAAGGTCCAGGAGACAGTTTTTAGACTAAAAGTTCTATGTGCTAACAGACTAATGTGGATCGACCATCTAGGACATCCCAATGATGACCATCAAGAACGTCACGACGAATACCACCAGTGAAGGAATCTATCTTGTTGACGTCAGTCAGATTAAATATATGGATAGGGCGAGGCAGGAAGAGATAGGAAAAGGCAGTGTGTGTTTCTGGGGCTGAAATTCAGGATATTGTTAGCCAACTTGACAACATCATTGAAGGTAAAGGGATAATCTATTACCTGTCTCAGTGCTGGAGGCAATGATGCTGGCAAGCGTAGATGTGAGGACTTGATACGCATTAAGTCAGGGATAGATATAATTAGGAAGGGAGGGTGCTCTGTAATAGGTGATATTTTGTAAATGAATGGTCGTCCATAACAACTGGCATTAATTGTTGGCTTGAAAAACACTAAGAATACTGCGCATATATGACATGTATGCCAGGGATTGGGTTTAATTATCTATGGCAGGTGTAAATGCTCTGGCAATTCCAGTAAATGCTGCTCTTAGGGCTTTAAACTAGGAATATTTAGAGGTATGACTTTGGGAGGGAAAAAAATGTTTTGTTGAAATATTTATTTTGGTTCAAATATCATAAATTTCTGGAATAACAATCATCGTAAACGGGTTTAAAAGATAACAAAAATTGTGAAAAGAAAAGTTGAGTAGGAAAATAATAGAAGAAAATTCATGTTAACATATTTTATACTAATAGTTGAAGTGCCAGGAATAAGATAAATGAATTACGTCTGGTTGCATACGCAGTAAACATTGATGTTATTGCAATAACCAAAATATAGTTTAATTTGAAGAGTCGGGACGTCACTGCCGAGTTCAACATTCAAGGGTTTAAGTTTTGCCATGTTAACATAAATAACGGAAGGGGGAGAGGGCAAGCGCTATATGTCCGATAAAATATGAATTTTTGCATAAAGACAAAAATAAATGAATTACATATAGAATTTATTCGGGCAGAATTTCTATGACAAATTATTTTAACTGATATTCCGACCCCCAAATTTACAAAGCGGCGGAGGGCAACTTCCATGGGAAGAAATTGTCACGCCTTTTAGACAGGATAATGTAGTAATACTAGATGATTTTAACTTTAATCAAATTAACTAGACTTCTTTCACCGGTAATCTGGAGGCCAAAAACTTTCTAGAAGTAGTTTGGAACTGCTTTTTGAAGCAGTTTGTAACAAAAACTACCGTAGGTAATTTTCTCGACCTCGTAATCATAAGATCACTGATGAGTACGAGAATAAAGATAATACAGTTCAAGTCCAGGAATTTTGATCTGCCGATTACAATGGTCTTAGGGATCAACAATTAGCCTCGTCAGGTGTTATCTGACTAATGATTGTATTGAAGATCTTCCTTATGAAAGCGATCCCAAATAGAATAGGAGACTAAGAATTAATAGGCTTATCATAAGGGGGCTTATCATAAGGGGAGAGAATAACCTTATTGACGTGTATATTTATATTAAGAGAGACTTAAAGAAGGGGATAAGCAACGCTAAAAACGACTGTGACATTGAAGTTGATAGAGAATCAAAGACAAATCCAAAAGTGTTCTATAAAGTGTTTAGGAAAAAGATCAGGGGAAAAAATAGGGCCACCGCGAACTAGGACTGGACAGCTTACAGATAATCAACAGGAAATGTTCACTCTTTTTAAATAATTTTTTGTAGGTATTTACACAAGCTGTTAAGTCTATCTTAAAGAAAAGTTTCAAATGGTTTTGACCTATGTAGGTCCAGGTTTGATTTTATTGGAAAATTTAAATACTGCTTTTCATGCTAGAATTTCTAAGTGGCACATATGATTAGCTTAAAACCTTCCATGCTGATAACTTGATAATACAACTTCCCACCTGCTTCAGGTTTAATGCACTTATGCCTTGTAGAATATTAGTCTCTGAAACGTTTGAATTAGACTTGTGCTGTATGTCATTATTTATCCTTTTTATTGAAGAAATTTGGATTTATTTTCCATATACTGGACTTGTGAATGGCTTTCAAATCTTCAACATTAATATTCAACTGTATTATTATCAACATTAATATTCAACTGTATTATTATCAGCATTATATTCAACTATTATTATCAACATTAATATTCAACTGTATTATTATCAACATTAATATTCAACTGTATTATTATCAACATTAATATTCAACTGTATTATTATCAACATTAATATTCAACTGTATTATTATCAACATTAATATTCAACTGTATTATTATCAACATTAATATTCAACTGTATTATTATCAACATTAATATTCACCTGTATTATTATCAACATTAATATTCAACTGTATTATTATCAACATTAATATTCAACTGTATTATTATCAACATTAATATTCAACTGTATTATTATCAACATTAATATTCACCTGTATTATTATCAACATTAATATTCAACTGTATTATTATCAACATTAATATTCAACTGTATTATTATCAACATTAATATTCAACTGTATTATTATCAACATTAATATTCAACTGTATTATTATCAACATTAATATTCAACTGTATTATTATCAACATTATTATTCAACTGTATTATTATCAATTATGCACTATTCCATTCGTGTTAATTGAGGCACAGGGACTTGGGTAATAGAATACAGGAATATCTTTCTCGGATCCGCAGCGATCGAAATACACCTAGTCATTTTAACTATGTATCTTAATTAAGGACTATGACAAAGTGACTACCCTAATACTGGAGTTAACACTGAACGGTTCAATACGCGAAGTCCATCGCATCAGCCATGCGTTTATATTCTGCATGAATGTGTGGGAGAAATTATTTGAATAGACCTAAACTACACGAGTCGATTATTCTAGGTATACGTCGAAATTTTCCAGTGTTTCTTACCAAAGTGCATTTTTTCACAATGGTGCTGGTTTTGTGTTTCTTGTCTTCGTAGAGTAAAAGTCTACATGATGCAAAAAATATTTTGTTAATCTCTGAAGAAGCGTCTATCAGTGCAATAAAGTGTACATTAAAAGCTGATCTTTGCAGTATAGGAGATATATAAAGGAATATTTCAAATGCTTTAAAGTGCTCAGGGATGAGCAACACGTGAACAATTATATCAGAAACATCTGAAAAATCTAGCTATGCCAAGAATAGAGATTTCCTGTTATTTGGGACCTCAACTGTTAATGCCTTTTATTTTGGCTATTATAGAAGATACATTTCCCTATCCAATGACATGGATCAGAAAAATTTTCACTTGCACAAATTAACTTTTTTCTCAGTTTATCATCTAAGCTAGATTGACATAGCTTGATAAATAAATCTTCCAGTCGCTCCCATGTATCTCTGTGATAACATTATCTAGGAAGGCTTCCATGCACAGCATCCTATTTGGAACCTGAGCTATTAGACGAAAAAGTGTGGCAGGCGAGTTTTTTATGCCCTCTTAAAGTACAGGCAGGGACTTTTTTTGCATATCTATAAAAGGTACATATATTCAGCCTAGACATGTACCATACATGGCTCACTAAGTGACTATCATCTATTCTGGGAAGTGGATAACTATAAGGTCTAATTATTGGGCTTATCTTGCGGTATTCAGTGTATACGCCCCTCGCTCGAACCAAGATTGTCAGTCGCATGGAATCACAACAACTGTACAGTCAAGGGAACCATGGGTTTACGGCAGGTTGCTCCTGCCTCTCTCAATGGCTAGATCCTTACGATAGTCTTAGATGCACTAGAAGAAGAATTAAAATTCATCGAGAACAATCAATTTGCAACACTTGAATATCTTTAATTTTAAAAGACCAAACACCAGTCTATTTGGATTGAGTAAATCTCAGCACTTTTGAGACAAATGTCAACCCCAAGATGTGTCAGTATCATCAGTCACGGGCTATGTGGTTCAGAACAGACATATGTTGGAATAATTTATTCTTTCAGGTAGTCTGAAAAATGTAGTATAACATCTTTTTTTTGGAGTATGAACCTCATAATTACGGTCATTCAATGTCGCCTTGAATTTAAAAAGACCCATAAATCTAGCTTGCCGCACATTACTTGATACTGGTCGCTGAATAAAGACCAGGTTACTTGCCGGAAATGGTGGCACAGCTGACCTGAGACAATTCTTTCACCGCTCTCCATGTAACTTCCTTCATAGCTGCAGCCACATCACGACCTGGCAAAGTTAATCCCGAGATGGCTTGGAATATTAGGTCAGGGAGGCAAATGACTTTCATCGCTGATGCAGTCTTTGAAAAAGGCAAAAATTCCTCTGACTTTATGGCTACGTATACGAGTGAAACGGAACTGCAACCAAGCACTTTTACGAACATCCTCATTACACATACTAACAAGGTTACTCCTTGCCCATCAGACTTATTGTCCATCATTACACTTCTAACAAACATTTAATTGGTGGTAACGCTCAATAATTACTTGTCTTTCAGAGTGCTATGCATAAAAGACACTCGTGGAAATGCCCACTTGCGAAAGGAATTTCCAATAAGATTTCTGAAGTTAAATTCGCAATTAGACCATTTCTCTTGGCAACCCTATTTGTGTAAACTTTCTTATCAGAGCCCGTATAGTAGAGTGCACAGTAATCCACCTTAAGAGGAATCCCTTCTAGATATTTTGTATAAGTACACATAATAGAAAATACTCATTGCTCTGATGCAAATGATCGTATAGGCAAAAATTTAAGTAGATTTTATAAGATGTCTTTGTTTCCCCAATGACTGACGAGTGCCACATGTTCTGATATGAACAAACACATCTAATGTCATATTTGGTTAAAACTGGTTCTTGACTCTTTTATGGAGTTTTTTTACAAGATTGTGTGAAAAACACTAGACGCTTTCGTTTTACTGGAGGCGGCGTAACTACTCTCAAATACACCGGAGCTGTCCAGTTATTTACTTACTCCAGGTCTGTGATTGAATAAACAGAATACTGTTCGGGGCCTGAATGATGGTCCTTATATATACCCAGGCCAATGCTGTAACCACTCGGCTACAGAGCTTACAATAGGATGATGTAACACCCAGCATAAATATGATCTGGCAGCATCAACACCACCAACTGTGACCCCTCTATCACACCCTACATTCCGAGAAGCTTTTGGGGTACGTATACTGTATTCTCATACCCCTCGAAGCTAGATAGTACAGGAATCCAAATTACAGTGAGCGATTATATGAATAAACAAAGTACTGGGCGAGAAGTCGATGCCCAACACAAACTACTCAGCCACAAAGATTACAATTGGCTATCACCAAGCTTTATCTTTCTATAATGATGTGTTGTAGCTATAAATTATTCCTCATTTTTTATTGCAATTTGATTGCTCAATCTGTTATATAGCACGGCCAGGTATTGCAGACCCATTGCTCATGATCAATACCACCACCAATCACCACTACCACTGCCATTTCCACTTCTACCACCAGATCACTAACGAAACTATCACAATCACCGCAGTCATCACATCATTAACTTTATCCTCAACACCAGCAGATCATCCATCAATACCACAACCACCACAAATACCACTAATACCAATATCACCAAAACCAACACCACAAATAAAAACCACCGCCACTAATATTACTGTTACACCACCACTATCACAACCACAACCCTATCACCACTAGCACAACCAACACAGCACAACCACCATCCCTAAAATTACTCCAGAATTATGAGCAATTAAATAATTTTATATAAGATATTAAATAAATTAAGAACAAAATAAATATTGGATAAAGGCAGGAGGAAATCGTCCTACACAGATAAGCTTGTAAAGTTAATGTAAATAGTTCGCTGACACTGCTCAAGGATAAGGCACTTCCTGAGATAAGGGGATGAAAACTCTGTATATTTACTAATAGAAATGCAACTCTGTGTATAATCGATTTAACAGACTGACTGCACTACTACTACCACCACTACTACCTCCATTATTACCACTTTCTTGTGCCCTTCCCTGTCTGCCTGCCTAAAATACCACTTCTTCCTGTCCTGTGTGTTAGTGTGACTTTGTAAATGGTCCAAATCGGACCGAAACGTCGTCGTAAGCTCTTCTCTTTTTATATGTGCGGGTTGTGTGTGTATTGTTCCAGTCACGGTATTGTGCCTTTTTTTTTGTTATTTACACACCTTTTTCTGTATATTCGCTAAAAATGCATAGCTTTCGCTGTATACACAATCAGATACACACCTGTTGGTCTATGTTGACTGAGATACACAGCTTAAAAACACGCCCCTCGGATGTATGCCATAAATATAGATTCGTTTCAGAGTATACGCACTAAGATATATTTAATGTGTTTATAGTGACAAATACACACATCTCAGTGGATATATACTTCTCTTCGTGTGTACTATTTTTCAACACAGACAGGAAGGGGATGGAGTTTGACCACAGATACCCAAATGTAACTTAAGCTGAAAAAATTCCATCTCAAAATGTAAGAAAAAAATTTCCCATATATTTTCTCCTTTACTAGAATTTTTACTCTAATAAATGTTTACAAAGATTTTTTCCACTCACTACATTTTTTTTAAACCGTAGGGATTTTTCCCTTCAACTGTCATGTTGAAGCTGCATCGAAAATATTTGGCAATAGACTTAGTCGCTAAGCTGTGGATTTTTATGGGGAGGCCTTTTGGTCAACAGGACATGACAGTGTCCAGGAGGACTTCGCCTCCCCCGTCCTTGTCTTTTTGTGTTGTAACTGCGATTCCGCACTCTGGTTCTGTTTAATTCCTTTTTCTATTTGTCTTTCATCATTTTCTATTATCCATTTCTCAAATACGTATTGAAAAAATGGGACACATAAGACTTATAAAGGTCATAGTGATTAGGCAAGGAGAAAGATTAGTATATAACTACAGGCATGTAAATGGAATATAGTCGAGGAAAAGGCCGTTCGTAGTACTACAGTCACGGACCAATCAGTCCTTTATTTTTGATGTGCAAGCATGAATTTAATACACTTCTTTAAGTAAGAGTTAGAAAAACATTTTGACATTGCTCTCATTTAAATATGATTGATCTTCCTCACGTTGAATTTCCTATGAATTCCAACTGATTTATTAATTTTAATATGTTTTAAACCCCATTAAACCCATGATGTTTGAATCTCGATTTGCATATTAATACTATAGTAAGTCTAGTCTTTCTGGGGTTATCCTCTCAGTGTTTCTATACACAATCTTTATAAATGTGGATACTTTCCTATGAAATTTGCATTTAATGTTTTATTGGCGCTCCTATTTCTCATAAGTGACCTTAAACCCAATTACTTAATAGAAACTGAACTTTATTTTTATTTTTCCTTTTTAAGTAATCTTTTATACTACTTAGGAAACGTTTTGTTTAATAATTCGATATTTGCATTTATAATTTTTTAAATAATCTTGATTTTTTCCAGCAATTCTTTCCTTTGCTTAACTCATGTGTCAGTTTTGGAGAACTAATTTGTTTTCTTCTCATTTTCTCATTAGATCATAAGAAAGAGAGAGCAGTGCAGTAGTTCCATTGGCCATTGATAAGCAGGTTCTGCTCTCATCCACCTACTTACACTCTGAACCATTCATCTAAACCTACTTACACTAATGTACCAGTCCAGCTACTTTTAAAGCTGCTCATTAAATGACGCCACCTGAGAGTTTTTTCCTCCTCCACAACTCTACTGCAAAACCATTGGTTTCCAATTACCTTTCTAAATGAAAATTTGTCCATTGTTTCGAATACTGACTCAAATTTTCAGTATGGAAAAAAACAAATGCAGTGTAATGAAACGTCTACAGCTTGGAAGAAAATTTGGCAATAAATATTCTCAATACATTGCACTATATTTCCGGCATGCTATTTATATCCTTTATAGGAACTTTTTCCATTTGTACACTTCAGGCATATCCTACCTTGAGGTACGCCATTTCAGAGGCAAATTTAGTGCCTTCAGCCAATCTTTGTGAAACATTTCTGATCCAGGGATTAACCTGAGCATCTTTCTCTGAAGGTTCCATTCTGTAATATGGAGAGCAGAACAGAGCAGCATAATTGAATATATGTATGGAATTTAATTATAACCTGAGGATTGCTTATTTATACTACTTAAAATGAAGCCAAAAATTCTATTAGCTTTAAGGAAAGCTTGGCAATGTTGTCTTGGCTTTACTTGACAGCTAACCAGGACTCCAAATTAGTTTTTTCACGTCCAGTTAGAGATGTATTATTTTACTTTGAGTTAGAATTCTTCAATTATCCATAATAAACTGCATCAGCCAATCTTCGACCACATCATGAACTTATAAAGATTATCCTGAAGTTCTATAGAGTCTCAGAATTTATTTGACGGCCTATTTTATCATCGTAGGGTTCATATTAATTGGGAAGTGATGAAATAAGACATTCATTTGAAAAATTAATGTTTATTAAAAAATACACGGATCTGATATGACACATAATTGATTTAATAAGAGACATGACTACCCTTTGTTTTTATAATCATTGTTATACGTTTTAGCATAGAATCGACCAATATTAAACACATTTTTGGCAAGTTCTTCGTCGTGGTCCAGGTCCTAATAACAGCAGCAATTAGCTTCCAGAGTTGAACAGTACTGTCTCGCGATGCTGATTTTGGTTATTTCCATAGATTCTCAATTGGTTTGAGGTAAGGAGAGTTTCCAGGCCAACTTAGAACGCTTCGTTCACTCTCTTCAAAGAATGTCAGTAATTTTCTGCAAGAGCTTTCTGGAAAATGCCTTCTCTATCGGGAAAATCTCTATTCACAATGGGAAACAAAAGAGTTGTTAGGATTGCCTTATATTTGTCACTGTTCATCGTTACGTCAACAATAACAAGTGCTTTGGTGCTTGTTGAATGTGCCCATTCTAAAGAGGTTTGCTTTTCCTCTGTCTCACTACCACTGATCCCTAACAATGTACTTAAAATTCACCTCATAATCTAGGTCGCGCCGCAGCCTTTTTTCTTCATAGGAGCAGTCAATATTTGTTTCTTTACAGGCTTTCTGGCGGTGTCAACTCCAAGGAGCCTTCGTCGAGCTGTTGAAGAATCAACATTTACGCCAGCTGAAGTCAAATCTCTCTGAAGATCTTTGCTAATTTTAATGGGATCCTTCACATTATTTCTGATAACCTTGTCATCGTGAAGTACTGTCTTGCTTTGTTTACTACCACATCTTCCTCGACACAGGTTCCTCAGACACCAGTGTCTTCGCTCTCTTCGATGCTCAATTGTTCGGTGATCTGTTTGATACTCAAATCAACATGTTTTCTAAGAGCTGCAATACTTGCATGCTTTGTGTAACATCCATCATGAATTCCAGCAGAATCATGAAATGAAGGGTAAAATTTAGCGAAACCACATTCACTCATGGAGCATGCTTCCAGGAATATATTCACAGAACAACAGTTGTTATAGCACTGACGAGAGTCGCAGGATGTTGCCAGAAGTCAGTATCACACCCTACTACATTAATTTAGCCGGAGACTAAGACATTATGAGATAATCACAAAAGTTACTCCTGTCCCAATTAATTTGCACACTACTGAACTTATGTAGTTACTTTTTTTTCTCTCCATGTTGTTTATTTATATTTTGAGCAAAAAAGGAGCTCAAAATGATCCCCGGGAACACCACTTTAACGGGCCCTGATTCTGTTTTCCCCCTATTTAGAAAATTCTCTGTTGCCATCAGTCAATCACGTTTCGATCCAGGATTGTCTGCTATTCCATGTACCGCAAATGTTTTCGACGTTTCCTGTAGGTAATATCACACTTTAATGAAATCACATCTACAATATCACATCCTGGTCAACTACCTCAAACCCCTTTTTCTGTAAAAAGTTCATAAATTTCTAAATCCTGAACGCCCCAGTGTAAACCTGCTGAAATTCAATCGTTTGCTTAAATTATATCTTTCAGGGTAGTTCGAATTATTAATTCCATCAGCATTCCTACATTTGCTTAGGTTGCATGGTGTATATTTGGAAGCAAAGGGGCCGATCGCCTACTCATTAAATGGGTATCACATTTACCATTTTCAACTTTTTCGAAAAGAAACCCTTTGTTTTGATTTCACGAAGAGACGCTTATGGATTACTAGTTCTAATTCAAATTCCTTTAGAACCCTAAAAAGCTATTCTTCGAGTCAGATATGTTTGGTTGACTCCCTCTGTGCACATATCACTAGCTCCCTTGGATATTGCACAGTTTATAACTGACTATTTTAGCTGCTGTAAGATTAGAAAAGTTATCACCATATTGCATATCCGGGTCCCCGTCCCAATGCACGCGACTGGAATAGTGCAGAGGAGGGCATAAGTTTCTAAAGGAGTTAAGATTAAATTTATAGATTTAAACGAATGAGATTTGGTATTTCAATTATCACGTAGAAAAAATACCCATTTTTCAATAAACATGGCAAATGATATACACAGCCCAAACAATATAATTCGACCGTCTACTAAGAAACACCGGCTCTGAAACAAAAAAAAAAAGGATTTCCCTTTTATTTAAGTGGGATCAAAATTTAAATACCCCCCGCTCACAATTTGCTTTATCAAGTTAACGTTATGATAATAACTTCTGGCAAACTGGATGAGGAACTCAGGAATTGTGGCACGATTAATATTTAAATTTTCCAAAGCACATAAAAGGCAAGTTCATATAAAAGAGAAAATAAATTCAATCCTTTCACTAAGATTTACCACCTTTAAAGTTTAAGAAGCATGTCAGGAAGTGGGGTTTTATTAAATGAACTTTAGATAACTCAGAAAGTCAAACATTGTGTTATTTCTGATCATAAAACACATTATGAGGCAATACTTCACCAATAAAAGTTGGTCGACCACAAAAAGGTCTTCCAGGTATTGCACCATCCCAACAAAATGTGGAATTTGAGGCATTCAGATTCGATACAAGTGGAAGATCAGACCAATTCCCGGGATCATGAGTCCCTCATCACCAAGTTAAATAATGATGTAAATAAATACAATATAATTTTTCAAGATTGAAAGAAAAATGGCACCTACACACTTCAACAATACCTTCTTCTAGGCTGAATACATAAGTGTTGAATTTTTTAACGTGATCAAAGTTGGTTTCTCCGGTTATCACATGGAAACATCGCTCATACAGCGCCACTAAAATATTCCCATGGTCGGCCCCACCAACAGTACACTATTATTGATAATTTGAAAACGATTGAATAAGGGTTCTAGTTAAAAAAGAAAACTTTAGACAAAAGAAAAATGTAGCTAAAACAGAAAAATGTCCTTTTTAAATTTAAAGGCTTAAAAATACCATTTATTTCAGTTTTTTCTCATTTATATTCTATTACAAATTTTCATAATCCTATACAAAATTGTTTAATATATAAGAAAATCTTCTTGATAAAGTATGATCTTGTTATGATACAAGTCTTGCTCTCAGTGGTCCTATATTCCCAGAGACGTATTCAGAATAAGGATTTTTGACAACCGGGTTTGTGTGGCAATATGCAAATGATTTAGGTCCCGAATTAACTCTTCTGCCTGGTATCTATGCACTGTTATCGTAGTCGGCGACTGCAAACGCGAACTCAGATTATGCAATTTTATGAAGGACACGAACTGTCTTAAAGAGCACAGCATCAGGTAACTTTTCTTGATGCTGTGCTGTGCTGATCTGTTCTGTTCTGTTTTTAATATGTTGAAAGTCTTAGGAATCGATTTGTTTCTTTCGTATATGTTCTGGAATGGAAGGTGTGTGTTGGTGTCGCCTTATAATATTTGTCATCAACATAGTCTGTAGGTTAGGGTGACCACCATTCCTCTGTCCGCTGTGGAGATATTTTAGCGGACAGGTTTTAGACCGCTTGGATGTAGCAGTGGGAGAGAACAGGCCGGCTAAGTTTTAAGTGGGCTGCAATAAGTCCTATAAAACTTTTTTAAGCTCAGGGTCTCCGAAGTTTTGGTTTTTGAACAACGTACCTAATTTGCAATTGATCTTCCGTATACCAGAACAAACCTGAGACTTAGACTGAGTGCTTCAGTCTCTATCACTGAAATTATAAAAATTAATGTCGACCTGTTCATGTTTTGTCATTTGCTATGATGGCAGAGAAAGTTTTCTAAAGGAGCTTCTGCTTGAGGATGGTTGAAAAGTCTGAGAATGTGTTCGACGGTGTGTAGTCAGGAAGGGGGGGGGGGAGACAATGGGGGACTATGGAAAAAACCTTTCAGCTTGCCTAAAATCTTCCATACTCACAGGAATAGAAGAAAAAAGGGGAGAAGGGGGGGGTAGACTTGATGGTGCAGTGTGGATGTAGGGGGCCCTTTCCTCAATCAAGTTAGAAATGAAGAACGCTTCTTGAAGGTGTATACCTACTCCTACTATTACTATTATTTCCGTAGCTTGTCACCTAACTCCTGCCACTATATATACATTTGTTCTTAGTTTTTCTTACTAGAACTGAATTAGCCACTTGGAAACTTTCCCCTTAAAAATGTAAAGCGTAATAAGTTTTTTTTCTGATATTCATGTTCAGTTGAACCCCTTTTTAAAACATTTCGTTCAATATTAAAAATTTTTTTTCCCTCTATAAACCCCTTCCAGCCATTTTCCCTTTTAGGCAGGTGTCACCTCCCAAAATAATGTTTAAAAAAAATTGCTGCATTACAATTATAAAATAATCACTAACCATGAATTATATCCCCCTAAAAAAATTTTGTTTTTTAAAAATTTTAAATAAAAAGTATATGGGATACATTAATCCGTTCGATTATACCATTATTTAATAAAATACATAAATCATATTCCTTTTATATTATTTTTTTATTTGAAAAAACAAAGGACCCAAAACATTCATGCTATTAATATTTTTAACAAAAGTTTTTAAAAATTTTTCCCCCCATCATTACTCCCCCTAGCTAAGAGTTTCTCCTTTGGAAGATTCATTCAGATTCACAAAATTCCCCCCAGTAAATTCTTTAACCGTTTGTACATAATGAAATCGATTATTCTCCACATATTTTCAAAACCCCCTTCCCGACACACACCTTCCTTACTAACACATTTAGTCAACCGAGTATGTTATTAAGTTTTTTTTAAAAAAATCACCTCCCAATAGAGGTTAATGATAATTTTTTTCATCTAAAGATTTTCATAAAAAAATTAAATTTATATTAGGAATGTGTCAAAGATCGGTATCGCCATCCTGGGGACCTAGTGCCAGTGAAGAGGGGGGCCAGGATCTGTGACTCGCCCTGAAACCACAAACATACAAGGGAAGAGTTGAAGAAATTTTATGTGAGCTGACCCCCAAAGGCAGTGGCACCAGATAATCTTCCATGGGTCCTAAGAAAAAAAAGAGAGGGAACTTTTGGGCTAAACAACAATTTTTAAAAAAAACAATCAAAAAACTCCCAGAGGTATGGAAGACAGAAAAAAGCCCCAAATTTTTTAAGAAGAGACTGACAGGTAGCATTTGACTACAGACCAGTGTCACTAACATATATAATTTAAAGTCGGGGAGAAGTTACGAAGAGTGGTGGCACCAAAATATGTGGGTTTAAATGAGAACCAACACGGTTTCAGGATGGAAAATCCTGTCAAAAAACCTACTGGGGTTCTACGACAAGTTTACAGAAGTAAGACGGAGAAAGGAATCATTAGATATTTTTTTTACTGTAAGGAGATTTTCACAGTACCGCAAAAAAGACCAGTACAAAGCTAGAGGAACAGGGAAAAACAACAAAAGCATTACTTTGGGGTCAAACATACCTGAGAAGAAAAAAGAAGGTCTGTGATGAGTGTCTAAAGGGGGAAGTGAAGTGGGGTTTCACAAAATCAGTCCAAGGCGGTGCTGTTTTTTATATGAAATGACATGACAAGGGATAGAGTCAGGGCCCCTGCCGGCGTGAAACTAATGTATGAATACACGCGAACAACCGGAAAGGCTACAAATGAATTTAAAATGCTGAGGCTCCTGGAGTTTAACCTCACCAAATAAGTTATGAAACTTGGGGGAAAGGAAAAAAAACCGAGCAAAACAGCTAAAAGGGCAAAGGCTATGTCTATTTTGGGCCCACTCGTTTTTGGGCCTCGCAAGGGGGGGTTTTTTCCCCTGACAGAGGACTTTAACCTCTCAAAGAGGGGGGGGGAATACTAAACCTCCCGTTAAAGTCAGAGAAAAAGTTAGTTTTGTTGGAATATTTCTGAGCAAGCCTTTGTATTAACCCCGGTTGGAGGTGGAGCCTCCCAGCCCCCGTAGTCGATTTTGTTTATTATATCTGTGGCTGCGGTACTAAGTGAAAATTCATTTATACCAGTTTTTTTTTCCCCCATCCTCGGTAAAATTAAAAAAAATAAATTTTGTGTTTTTAAAAAAAGCCAAATTTTCCCAGTGACCAAGTGTTAACCTTAATAATTTTTAGCCTTTCTTTTTTCATTGTAAGTTTTATGGCAAACAGAGACTAACTTAAGGTGTTGGTAATGCATGAACAACAGTGAAATCCCATTTTTTATTAATTCTATACAATGTATTACATTCGTACCTCCCCCCAACACCCTAGCATTCCTTTTTTACAACCCCATCTATAAATATGTTAAAAAAATAGTACCATTGTAATATCTCTAAATAGCCTACTTTTTTTGGGGAAAAAATATCCCTCTCCCAACATATCCGAACTAACCTCGCTATAGGTTTAAATAACGACAGTTATCTACAACCTGTTCCATACACTTAAGATTAAAAAAACAGCCACATTCAATGTACACACATCCTGCTCCTCGTCTTACCATTAATACTTGGTATATTTAACAGCCCAAAAAAAAATCGCTTGGTTATAATTATAACCATAATTTTTAACGAATGGACCAGTAAGCCGAGAACCGGGGAATGACCAAAAAAGGGGGCGGGTCTTATGACCAAATCAGTCAGGAGTCTAAGAAACATGGTGGGAAAACACCCTTTTTTTCTGGCCTTATGGTTGGGGAAAATGGAGGATACATGTCACATTATGGCCCTTATATACTGTAAAAAATTTAAATTTCTTAACATGGTGCATCAAAACATCAGGAAAGGGGGGTTTTGATTACCCTTTTGCACAGTGAATTTTTAAAGACGGGATCAAAAAAAGACTCAAAAAAAAATTTTCCGGTCCAATATTCCACAAAAAAAAGATTTTTCCACATTATCTGAACCATTTAGCAAATACGACAAAATGTTTTTAACAGTCTAGCGTCAAAAACTCCATATACAGATTGCTCAAAAAGGGGGGCGATGGATTTCCCATAGCCATTCCCTGCCTTTGAGCAAGTTTTTCTTCAAATTCAAACCTGCAATCAACTACACACAATTATTCAGCCAGAATGGTATTCTTATAAAAAAGGCATGAAGAATGACCAATTCTTCCAAGATAGCAAATCAGAAACAAGAACCGAAAAACACCGGCGTGACATCAAAACATACTAGTTTAATATCATTAGACATGTTAAATTTTGCAATTTATCATTGAGATCAATATTTTATTTTATTTTATGAGAAGAAGCTGGATGTCCTGGATCAAGGGGAAACAAACCTAAGGGGTTGGGAGAGTTTCAGTGCTGAGAAATAAATATGATTAAGTCTTGGTTTCTAATAGAGTTAGAGAAAAGGGAAAGGGAATAGCAATAATGTTGAATGATCGTTATGGCGGAAAAAAGAGAAATATAATTGTATAATTTCAAGGATTAGGGGAGTAAAATAAGGGCCCGGTTTAAAAAAGGGGGTTATAAAAAGTTTTGACCTGGAAAGAGAAGTGATGAGGAGAGAGATTTTGAAGCTGTTAAGAAGTGCTTTGAGATTTTGATTTAATTGTGGGGGATAAAATACTAAAGTGGGAGAAACGGTCGAAGGGGCGTAGTGGGGGGGGGCCCGGGGGTAAATATAATGGACGGATATTTAATTGAACTAGGTATAGAAAGAGGTTTGGTAATAAGTGATACAGTTTTAAAAAAAAGGGCAATAAAAGGTAAATTTATAAAAAAAGGGAAGATGAAGAGGGGACATATAAGCAACTATTGGAAAAAAGGGGGGTTGAGGTGGGGGATTTTTTTTAGATTCAGATATTTTATTTCTAAAAAAAATTAAAAAAAGGGGGGGTACATGTTTTTATACATTTTATGAGTTAGTTATTTGAAGGAAAATTGCCTAGGTATGCCTGGGCATCTCAAAGTGACAATAAATACTGATATTAAGGTTAGGTAAAGTATGAAACTAGGTTTACAAAATTGAGATACTGTAGTTCAAACTTTAAGAATTTAACAATTAGTTTATATATTAATGGTGGTGATGTATTGGCATAATACAGTTTCTATTTGGGGGTTTTCTTAGGCAAACTTATACTAGCTTAAGTTATAACAATGTTTTTAAATTTTTTAGTTACAGTCATATGAAATTGGAGAATCACAGATATCAATAGGTGGATTTTGCGGGGATATGTGAAAGAAAAGTATTTTTCATGTGGTTACCCCCGGTTGGGTGGGGAGATAAGTTTTTTTTTAACGGTGCTTTTGAAAATGGAGGTTGTTTCTGCGTTCTAGAGTTTTCAGGCAGGATTTCCCAGATTTTAGGCCCTTTTATGTACATTAATTTTTGTATAGATTTAGTCGGACACGGAAATGTCAAAGAGATGTTTGTGTCGGTATTATGTCTAGGGCCTGTCACAACTGTCAAAAAAATGTTTTAGCTCAGGTAGATTGCAGAGTAGTAATGTGGGTGTTCTGAACAGTGAGTAAGTTTAGGTCTTTGAAGATAGGGGGGGGGGGTTCCTAGGTTGGTTGGTGATAAATTTTTCTGCGGCTTTTTTTTGGGATTATTGGCTTTAGGGGGGTAATTGCTGTTGATCCCCAAGCACAAAGGCATATGTGAGGTAGGGATAGATGATGAATAGTATAGGGGAGTAGGGCTGATTTACATAGTAACGATCTTAAAAGGATCCCCCCAGTTTTGGGACTTTCTTTGTTATGTTTTGGTATGAGTGCTGAATTTCAGGCTGCTGTCGAGGTGAAGGCCCAGGAATTTGCCCTCATTATGTCTACAATAGGAGAGTGTTGATCTTAATGTTTAATTCGGCATCACCCTTTTTTGCCAAACAAATATAGAAGGTCTTTTCAGTGTTAGGTAATTTATTGGTTACCCATGTAGATATTTTTTGTAATTGTTGTTAACAATGGTGTTGAGCGTAAGATTTGGGGGGGGAGACAAAAAACGGGCGTCACAAAAAAATTGGTTTCAGGTGTTGTGAAATTTGGGGAAAAACATTGATGTATAAGAGGGAAAAGAGGGAACCAAAAGGCCTTCTGGGTACCCGGTATCAAGTGGTAGTGTCGAGGAGGATGTGCAATGGTGACATACGGTACCTATTAGTGAGGTAGGATTTGAAGTATGCAAGTGCATGACCTCATTCAATAGTGGGCAAGTTTGGGGAGGATGCCCGGTTTCTGTGTCGGGTTTTAGGTCAATAAAAATCCCAATGGGGATTCCTTATTTTCGAGTCGGAAAAAAGGTCTATCATTTTTTACATGTTATCTTTTATTTTCCAAACCCCAAATTGGAGGGGTTGAGTATGCTTTGTGTCGTTATAAACAGATAACCCCTTTGCACAAGTTTCTCGAAGATTTTGGATACAACGGGAGATTTATTAGGCCTATAGTTGTGATGTCTTTAAACCTTTTTGTTTTAGTAGTATCGGGAAAGGTGGTTTTAGTGATTTGTTAAAAAAAATGAAATAGCATGTGAAAGGACATGAGCGGCTCGTTTGTTTTTAATGGTGGGACTTGAGACAGATTCCCCATTTATTTTTAATGACTTGATTATCATGGTGACTTCAGTGGGTTCAGTAGGTGCAAGATAAGGGGATGGGGAAATTCCCTCTAGGTAATCACTTTCTCGGGTTGGATCTGGGATTTTACTGGCAAGAATCAAAGGGGGAAATTGGGATGTGGAGGCTGTGTGAGGGAAAAAAAGGGGGATTCGTGGAATGATAGAAGGGGGGGATAAGGGGGAAAAAATTAGCTCATTAGAGGTTTTTCGAAGCAAAAGTGATATAAGAAGGGTATATATAGACTACAAGAGGTGAAGAAAGGGTAGGAAAAGCAAAAAAGCAGATGATAAAGTGGGGAGGTGCTGTCAACAAATTTTACTGAGAATAAGAACAAGTTATGGTGTGAGAAATAGGGTTTAAAAAACCTAGGGGGCCCAATAACTTGACAGTTTAAAACAGAATAGGGAGTTAGTAGATGGGGAAATTGGAGGTATTGGGAAAGGCGGGGGAAAATTTTTAGGAATTGTTGAATGTTTTTAAAAGAGGAGGCACCCCCTCACTCCCTGAGTACACAAATAACCCCCACATTGAAAGAGGAGCTTAGAGTTTCGGTCCACTTGGACCATATGAAAGGGAAGGACCTAGGGGTGGCAGAGAGCATGCTGTTTCTTTTTTTAAAGGAATGATTGACAAAAAAGAGAGA
>WNWK01014171.1:0-52438 GCA_009830355.1 Cherax destructor | reverse complement strand
AGAATGACTAAATTAAAAATAATTAAAATTTTCCTTCGAAGAAAGATTGAAGACCCTTAAATTCATTCACTTGTGACGTAGAATGGGGGGAGACATGACGAGGTATAAAGTGGAAAAGGGGAAACAAAGGGATAAAAAAAATTTTTTGGGGGTATTTCCAAGAGAAACCCAAATAAGGTTTCAAGAGATGTTTAGATTTAAAAAGGGATATAGGAAAGTATTGGTTTGGAAATAGGGTAGTTGATGAAGGAACAGTCTGCCTAACTTATAAGTGCTTGGGTTATGGACACTCCCGAGCTTCAGAACCTTGCATTTATCTACATTGAACTGCATCTGCCACTTTTCTGACCACGAATTATGTTTGTCTAAATCTTCCTGAAGTTCTATGACATCTATGTTTGAATCAATTATCCTACCTATCTTCGTGTCGTCGGCGAATTTGCTCATATCACTAGTAATTCCCTCATCAAGGTCATTGATATATATTATAAATAACAATGGGCCTAAGACTGATCCCTGTGGAACACCACTTGTTACAAGTCCCCATTCGGATTTAACCCCATTTATGCACACTCTCTGCTTCCTATTGGTGAGCCATGACTCGATCCATGACAGCACTTTTCCCCCAATGCCATGAGCTGCCACTTTCTTTAACAGTCTCTGGTGCGGTACTCTATCAAAAGCCTTACTAAAGTCTAAATAAACAATATCGAATTCTTTATCGTGATCAACAGCCTCAAAAGCTTTACTGAAGAAGGTTAATAAATTAGATAGGCAGGAACGGCCCCTCGTGAATCCATGCTGGGTATCATTAATCAAATTATGGTTAACATTAATCAAATTATGGTTATCATTAATCAAATTATGGTAAACATTAATCAAATTATGGTTATCATTAATCAAATTATGGTCTTGAGGATATCTCTCCAAGAGAGAACCCGCAATAATGGATTCAAATTGGATAAGTTTAGATTTAGAAAGGATATAGGAAAGTATTGGTTTGGAAATAGGGTAGTTGATGAGTGGAACAGTCTGCCTAGTAGGGTCATTGAAGCTAGGACCTTGGGTAGTTTCAAATTTAGGTTGGATAAATTCATGAGTGAGAGGGGTTGGATTTGAGTGGGACTCGCACTTGAGTTAATAGAATCTTCAAAGCTTATTTCTTGGGTAGAATTGAAAATTAGGTTGGGCAATTATTCTGTTAGTGGGATGGATTGTGAAGGACCTGCCTAGTATGGACCAACAGGCCTGCTGCAGTGTTCCTCCTTTCTTATGTTCTTCTTATTTTTTTTCATTAACACATCGGCCGTTTCCCACCAAGGTAGGGTGGCCCGATAAAGAAACGCTTTCATCATCATTCACTCAATCACTGTCTTGCTAGAGGCATGCTTACACTACAGTTATAAAACTGCAACATTAACACCCCTCCTTCAGAGTGCCGGCATTGTACTTCCCATCTCCAGGACTCAAGTCCGGCCTGCCGGTTTCCCTGAATCCCTTCATAAATGTTACCTTGCTCACACTCCAACAGCACGTCAAGTCCTAAAAACCATTTGTCTCCATTCGCTCCTATCTAACACGCACACGCACGATTGCTGGAAGTCCAAGCCCCTCGCACACAAAATCTCCTTTACCTCCTACCTCCAACCTTTTCTAGGCCGACCCCTACCCCGCCTTTCCTCCACTACAGATTTATATACTCTCGAAGTCATTCTATTTTGTTCCATTCTCTCTACATGTCCAAACCATCTCAATAACCCCTCCTCAACCCTCTGGATAATAAGTCGATGTTGTAAGTCCATCAATCTTGAATAAAATACCAGCATATGAGCAGAGGGAGCTTATATACTGTAGACAGGAGAGGTGCAGCAGTTGTAGGAGGTGTCACATTTGTTCAATGTGGAAGTAGGTCGTGCCCAAGGAATAGGCAAGCGAAGAAATCCCTGTATTAAGATACCAAGATGTTGCAGTGTCAGACAGGATGTGAATGAATGGTTCAGAGAACCGACGAGTTGGTAAATTAGACACATATGCAACACTTTGGTATCTTTATTGAGGAAACGTTTCGCCACACAGTGGCTTCATCTATTCATTCTATTCAAGATTGATGGACTTACAACATCGACTCAAGATTGAGGGCCTGACAACCTCACACTCCTCCTGTTCTTCACGATTCTTCTTTGTATGGACTGATGAAGCCACTGTGTGGCGAAACGTTTCATCAATAAAGATACCAAAGTGTTGCATATGTGTCTAATTTACCAACTCGTCGGTTCTCTGAACCATTCATTCACATCCTGTCTGACACTGCAACATCTTGGTATCTTAATACAGGGATTTCTTCGCTTGCCTATTCCTTGGGCACGACCTACTTCCACATTGAACAAATGTGACACCTCCTACAACTGCTGCACCTCTCCTGTCTACAGTATATAAGCTCCCTCTGCTCATATGCTGGTATTTTACTCTGGATAATAGTTTTGGTAATCTCACACCTCCTAATCTCCAAACTACGGATTCTCTGCATTATATTCACACCACACATTGCCCTCATTCTGAGGAGGATAACAGTGAACTCCAGGAGGATTTGGATAAATTAATGTCTTGGTCTGAAAAGTGGCAGATGAAGTTCAATGTGGACAAGTGTAAGGTGCTTGTCGTTGGTAATGAAAATATCCCTCGAATTTATAAACTAGGTGAAGTTGAGCTTGATCATACAGAATGTGAAAAAGACTTGGGAGTCATGGTAAGCAGAAATCTAAAGCCAAGACAACAGTGCCTAAGTGTGCGCAATAAGGCTAACAGATTACTAGGATTTATTTCAAGAAGTATAAGCAACAGAAGTCCAAAAGTTATTTTACAGCTCTATACATCACTAGTGAGACCTCATTTGGATTATGCAGCTCAGTTTTGGTCTCCTTACTACAGGATGGATATAGATTCATTGGAGAACATACAAAGAAGAATGACTAAAATGATTTACAGTATAAGAAATCTCCCGTATGAAGATAGACTTAGAGCGTTGAATCTCCACTCTCTGGAGAGACGTAGAATGAGGGGAGATATCATCGAGGTGTACAAGTGGATGATGGGCATAAACAAAGGAGATATTAATAAAATACTGAGGATATCGAACCAAGTAAGAACGAGAAATAACGGATTTAAATTGGATAAATTTAGATTTAGAAAGGACATAGGCAAGTACTGGTTTTCGAACAGAGTTGTAG
The DNA here is from genome assembly GCA_009830355.1 of Cherax destructor. Lineage (NCBI taxonomy): Eukaryota > Metazoa > Arthropoda > Malacostraca > Decapoda > Parastacidae > Cherax > Cherax destructor. The sequence continues at coordinate 49,211 of WNWK01014171.1, read as the reverse complement.
ATGCGTGGAACAATCTTCCGAGTACTGTGATAGAGGCTAGGACCTTGGGTGGCTTTAAAAGAGATTGACAAATATATGAGTGGGAGGCTGGGTTTGATTTGTGTCGTGAGTACGGGAATAAATTTTTAGGTAGTGGTGGTTTTGATAAGGACCTGCCTTGTATGGGCCAGTAGGCCTTCTGCAGTGTTCCTCCATTCTTATGTTCTTATGTTCAGACATGACATCTCCACTGCCTCCAGCCTTCTCCTTGTTGCAACAGTCACAACCCATGCCTCACACCCATACAAGAGCGTTGGTATAACTATACTCTACTACATTCCCTTCTTTGCTTTCATGGATAAAGTTCTTTGTCTCCACAGACTCCTCAGTGCACCACTCACCTTTTTTCCCTCGTCAATTCTATGATTCACCTCATCCTTCATAGACCCATCTCCCAAATATATGAAAACATATACCTCCTCCATACTCTCTCCCTCCAATTTGATATCCAATCTTCCGTTAAATATTTTTTTGTAATCCTCATCACCTTACTCTTTCCTATATTCACTTTTAATTTCCTTCTTTTACATACCCTACCAAACTCATCCACCAACCTCTGCAACTTCTCTTTAGAATCTCCCAAAAGCACAGTGTCATCAGCAAAGAGCAACTGTGACAACTCCCACTTTGTGTTAGATTCTTTATCTTTTAACCCCACACCTCTTGCCAACACCCGAGCATTTACTTCTCTTACAACTCCATCTATAAATATATTAAACAACCACGGTGACATCACACATCCCTGTCTAAGGCCTACTTTTACTGGGAAATAATCTCCCTCTCGCCTACATACTCTAACCTGTGCCTCACTATCCTCGTCAAAACTTTTCACCGCTTTCAATAACCTACCTCCTATTCCATACATTTGCAACATCTGCCACATTGCCCCCCTATCCACCCTATCATATGCCCTTTCCAAATCCATAAATGCGACAAATACCTCTTTACCTTTATCTAAATACTGTTCATCCATATGTTTCACTGCAAACACTTGGTCTACACACCCCCTACCCTTCCTAAAGCCTCCTTGTTCATATGCTATCCTACTCTCCGTCTTACTCTTAATTCTTTCAATAATAACTCTACCATACACTTTACCAGGTATACTCAACAGACTTATTCCCCTATAATTTTTACACTATCTTTCGTTTCCTTTGCCTTTATACAAAGGAACTATGCATGCTCTCTGCCAATTCCTAGGTACCTTACCCTCTTCCATACATTTATTAAATAAAAACACTAATCACTCGAAAACTATATCCCCACCTGCTTTTAACATTTCTATCTTTATCCCATCAATCCCAACTGCTTTACCCCCTTCCATTCTACCCAATGCTCCACGCACCTCCCCCACACTCACAACTGGTTCTTCCTCACTCCTATAAGACATTATTCCTCCTTGCCCTATACACGAAATCACAGCTTCCCTATCTTCATCAACATTTAACAATTCCTCAAAATATTCCCTCCATCTTCCCAATACCTCTAACTCTCCATTTAATAACTCTCCTCTTCTATTTTTAACTAACAAATCCATTCTTTCTCTAGGCTTTCTCAACTTATTAATCTCACTCCAAAACTTTTTCTTATTTTCAACAAATTTTTTTTGATATCTCACCCACCCTCTCATTTGCTCTCTTTTTACATTGCTTCACCTCTCTCTTAACCTCTCTTTTTCTCTCCATATACTCCTTCCTCCTTGCATCACTTCTACTTTGTAAAAACCTCTTATATGCTAACTTTTTTCTGTTACTACTCTCTTTACATCATCATTCTACCAATCGCTCTTTTTCCCTCCCGCACTTACTTTCCTATAACCACAAACTTCTGCTGAACACTCTAACACTATATTCTTAAACTTACCGATACATCTTCTACCCCATTGCCTATAATTTCACTAGCCCATCTGTTCTCCAACAGTTGTTTATATCTTAACCTAACTGCCTCCTCCTTTAGTTTATAAATCTTCACTTCTCTCTTACTTGCTGTTTCCATTCTCCTTGTATCCCATCTATCTTTTACTCTCACTGTAGCTACAACTAAAAAGTAATCTGATATATCTGTGGCCCCTCTGTGAACATGTACATCCTGAAGTCTACCCAACAGTCTTTTATCTACCAATAAGTAGTCCAACAAACTACTGTCATTTCGCCCTACATCGTATCTTGTATTCTTATTTATCCTCCTTTTCTTAAAATATGTGTTACCTATAACCAAACCCCTTTCTATACAAAGTTCAATAAAATTCTCCCCATTATCATTTACACCTGGCACCCCAAACTTACCTACCACACCCTCTCTAAACGCTTCTCCTACTTTAGCATTTAGGTCCCCTACCACGATTACTCTCTCACTTGGCTCAAACGTTTCTACACACTCGCTTAACATGTCCCAAAATCTCTCTCTCTCTCCTCTACACTCCTCTCTTCTCCAGGTGCATACACACTTTTTATAATCCACTTTTCACATCCGACCCTTATTTTAATCCACATAATCCTCGAATTTATACATTTATATTCCCTCTTCTCTCTCCATAACTGATCTTTCAACATTATTGCTACCCCTTCCTTAGCTCTAACTCTCTCAGATACTCCTGACTTAATCCCATTTAATTCTCCCCACTGAAACTCCCCTATCCCCTTCAGCTTTGTTTCGCTTAGGGCTAAGACATCTAACTTCTTTTCCTTTATAACATTAGCAATCATCTCTTTCTTATCATCTGCACTACATCCAAGCACATTCAAACATCCCAATTTTATAAAAAAAAAAAACCTTGTTTTTAGTAATTTATACAGAAGGGGTTACTAGCCCTTTGCTCCCGGCATTTAGTCGCCTCTTACGACACGCATAGCTAACGGAGGAAGAATTCTGTTCAGCAGACTTTAGTCCTGGAGGTGGGAAATACAGTGCTAACACTGGGAGATGGCCGGTGGTTAAAAAATGACCTTGAGTTAAGGAACCAGAAAAAAAAATGAAAATCATCTAACGATAAAGAAGGATAGGGTCAGAATTGGGTGAGCTGGTTTTTGTTTGACATACCGTATTTCTGTTTCAGTTATATTAGGGAAATGGTATTTTTTTAACAATAGCTGTGGATCAACAAAAATTTAAAATTTTTTAAAACAATATCAATTCCTGTTTTTTCAGCTACCTGGTTATTACAAGCTTTCAAAATATTATAAGACTGAGGCTAAGCTGGTCTTGCTTAACTAACCTCCATAACATTAGACCTTGGGATACCTGAACTCAGCTGGCTACGCGCAACCCCGGGACCAGAAGTTCAGGCTTTCCGAAGGGCAAGTAGGCGGAGCCTCAGACCGCAAGGTTGGTATCCTTCCCCGTCTGTCTTCCGGCTTCACCTTCGTCCCAGCTAGTGCACCCAGCTTGGCATCAGTGTCCGTCCAGGCTCATAAAGGAACGCTATCCTCTCATCTTCGTCCACCGTCGTCAAGGTACGTCTAGCAGTTCTTCCATATATTTAGTAAAGATCAACTCAGACAGATACTGGAACAGTGTAAGAGACAAGTATACTGTATCAGTATTAGTGAAATAAGACACATTAACACTCAAATAACAGAGTCACAAAGAAGGATATGAAAACAAGTGAAGACACCGAGGCACAGGCTTTGCACAAGCAGAGACACAGATATAAACACAGGTACACATACAGTTACAAAGGCACGAAGATGTTTAAGTTAAGGTTAAGTACACGTAGAGGTACAGAGGCATGAGTACAAGCACAGGTGGAGGGGTAGAGACATGGGTACAAGTACAGGTGGAGGGGTAGAGGCATGAGTACAAGTACAGGTGGAGGGGTAGAGACATGGGTACAAGTACAGGTGGAGGGGTAGAGGCATGAGTACAAGTACAGGTGGAGGGTAGAGATATGGGTACAAGTACAGGTGGAGGGGTAGAGACATGGGTACAAGTACAGGTGGAGGGGTAGAGGCAGGAGTACAAGTACAGGTGGAGGGGTAGAGGCATGAGTACAAGTACAGGTGGAGGGGTAGAGGCATGGGTACAAGTACAGGTGGAGGGGGTAGAGGCATGAGTACAAGTACAGGTGGAGGGGTAGAGGCATGGTACAAGAAGAGGTGGAGGGGGTAGAAGCATAGGTACAAGTAGAGGTGGAAGGGGTAGAGGCATGGGTACAAGTAGAGGTGGAGGGGATAGAGGCATGGGTACAAGTACAGGTGGAGGGGTAGAGGCATGAGTACAAATACAGGTGGAGGTACAGAGGCATGGGTACAAGTATAGGTGGAGGGATAGAGGCATGAGTACAAGTACAGGTGGAGGGGGTAAAGGCATGGGTACAAGTACAGGTGGAGGGGTAGAGGCATTGGTACAAGTACAGGTGGAGGGGTAGAGGCATGGGTACAAGTACAGGTGGAGGTACAGAGGCATGGGTACACGTATAGGTGGAGGGGTAGAGGCATGGGTACAAGTACAGGTAGAGAGTGTAGAGGCATGGATACAAGTACAGGTGGAGAGGGTAGAGGCATGGGTACAAGTAACAGGTGTAGGTAAAGCTGCAGGTAGAGCCACAAGGTACAACTGGTTACGTACGTACCCACAACACCAGGATGGGCATGCGTAAACCTGTCCGCAATACTAATTATATGTATACATCATAATACACACATACGTTCAGATAGTTACATAAATTCATCTAACAATATAAACACAGGTTCAGATCATTATATTTATACACATTATACACACGTATATAACTATGTGTAAACACTACACATACGTATACGTTCAGCTAAGCGTATCTCGTACTGGTAAAGCGTTATTCCCAGCATCAATTGACGTGGACAAGTTAGTAACATGAATTACGAAATCAGACATAATTAACAAAAGTGAATAATTTAATTTTTAAAAAATGCAATTTGAAGTATGTCATATATATTTTCTTGTGTGTCTCTTGCATTAAATCCCGTCACATTTTCATTACAATAAAAAACCCGAATGGGTGAAGAAAGAAGCAAAGAAGACGGAGATATATAGAAGTGAATGATATAACTTTGACTATGCACTGAACATACATCTCATAATTTTTTTTTTATTACTAAAATGACCATATAAAACCTGTTTTGTCTTGTATAACCATGAATTAGGTAGCAATGAGGAGTCTTAAATAAAGAAGCTATCGTTAATAATTTATGATTGTTAATATATCTGAGGAGCCTCACAGGATTACTGTACACAAGTTTACACTTGTGTACACTTGTGTACATTACTGTACATAAGTTTACACTTGTGTACATTACTGTACATAAGTTTACACTTGTGTACATTTTCTCGTTTACTGACAATGACTGTAAACTCTCTACCCCTTGATGTTGAATTATCTGTCACAAGTTTATCTTGTACATGACCTGCATCATTACACTGTGTACACTCTTACTTACTGTACATAAGTTTACCTTGTGTACCTCTTATCATTACTGATCATGTTAACTTGTGCTAACATATTTCGCTTTGTTTAAATGACTGGAAACTCCTCTACCATCTTGCCCATGTTATCCAGGAATTATCTTAGTCAGCGAACTTCTTGCTTAGCTAACAGGTGACCTAGCAGTCATCTAACACCGGTGATCCTCTTACTTAGGTACCGTCTTACCTAGGAGTCGCCTTATCCAGAGATCATCTTACTGGGCTAACATCTTACCCAGCAGTTATGTTATCTAGGAGTCATCTTACCATGGAGTCATCTTTGCCAAAAGTCATCTTACTCTGGAGTCATCTTAGCCAGGAGTCATCTTAGCCAGAAGTCATCTTAGCCAGGATTCATCTTAGCCAGGAGTCATCTTAGCCAGGAGTCATCTTAGCCAGGAATCATCTTAGCCAGGAGTCATCTTAGCTAGGAGTCATCTTAGCCAGAAGTCAGCTTAGCCAGGAGTCATCTTAGCCAGAAATCATCTTAGAAAGGAATCATCTTAGCCAGGAGTCATCTTAGCCAGAAGTCATCTTAGCCAGGAGTCATCTTAGCCAGGAGTCATCTTAGCCAGGAGTCATCTTAGCCAGGAGTCATCTTAGCCAGGAATCATCTTAGCCAGGAGTCATCTTAGCCAGGAGTCATCTTAGCCAGAAGTCATCTTAGCCAGAAATCATCTTAGAAAGGAATCATCTTAGCCAGGAGTCATCTTAGTTAGAAGTCATCTTAGCCAGGAGTCATCTTAGCCAGGAGTCATCTTAGCCAGGAGTCATCTTAGCCAGGAGTCATCTTAGCCAGGAATCATCTTAGCCAGGAGTCATCTTAGCCAGGAGTCATCTTAGCCAGAAGTCATCTCAGCCAGGAGTCATCTTAGCCAGGAGTCATCTTAGCCAGGAGTCATCTTAGCCAGGAGTCATCTTAGCCAGGAGTCATCTTAAAGGAGTCATCTTAGCCAGGAGTCATCTTAAAGGAGTCATCTTAAAGGAGTCATCTTAGCCATTAGTCACCTTAGCCAGGAGTCATCTTAGCCAGGAGTCATCTTAAAGGAGTCATCTTAGCCAGGAGTCATCTTAGCCAGGAGTCACCTTAGCCAGGAGTCATCTTAGCCAGGAGTCATCTTAAAGGAGTCATATTAGCCAGGAGTCATCTTAGCCAGAAATCATCTTAGAAAGGAATCATCTTAGCCAGGAGTCATCTTAGCCAGAAGTCATCTTAGCCAGGAGTCATCTTAGCCAGGAGTCATCTTTGCCAGGAGTCATCTTAGCCAGGAGTCATCTTAGCCAGGAATCATCTTAGCCAGGAGTCATCTTAGCCAGAAGTCATCTCAGCCAGGAGTCATCTTAGCCAGGAGTCATCTTAGCCAGGAGTCATCATAGGCAGGAGTCATCTTAAAGGAGTCATCTTAGCCAGGAGTCATCTTACTCAACGATCACCTTATTTTGCTACCATATTATCCATAAGTCATCTTACTCCGCACTCATCTTACCCAGTAATAATATTATACATAAGTCATCTTACCCAGCAGTCATCTTACCCAGTAATAATATTATGCCTGAGTCATCTTACTCAGCAGTCGTCTCATTCAGCGAGCGTCATAATTATCAGCAACTTAAGCTTGTGTGTGAAGACAGACATCAGCTACGTTAATTACAACGTTGGTCGCTCTCTCCATGCTTACATTAAGTAACACTTCGTGTTGCGATTTAATAATTATATTTCTTATTTTGTATAGTATATATATTTCCTTTACACATATATTAACATGTTTTGTTATTACTTTTGCTCTCTCTCTCTCTCTCTCTCTCTCTCTCTCTCTCTCTCTCTCTCTCTCTCTCTCTCTTATATATATATATATATATATATATATATATATATATATATATATATGGTTAAGTCACCATGGTTGTTCAATATATTTATAGATGCGGTTGTAAGAGAAGGTGGTGAATGTTGCAACAAGGAGAAGACTGGAGGCAGTGGAGATATAATATAATACAGAGAATTTGAAGTTTGGAAATTAGGAGGAGGTGCGGGATTACCAAAACTATTATAAAGAGGGCTGAGGAGGGGTTGTTGAGGTAATTCGGACATGTAGAGAGGGTGGAAAAAAATAGAATGACTTCGAGAGTGAATGAATATATAGTGAAGGAAAGGCGGGGTAGGGTTCGGCTTAGGAAAGGTTGGAGGGAGGGCGTAAAGGAGGTTTTGTGTGAGAGTGGCTTGGACTTCCAGCAAGCATGCGTGTGCGTGTTAGATAGGAGTGAATGGAGGCCAATGGTTTTTAGGATTTGACCTGCTGTTGGAGTGTGAGCAAGGTAACATTTATGAAGGTATTCAGGGAAACCGGCAGGCCGGACTTGAGTCCTGGAGATGGGAAGTACAGTGTCTGCACTCTGAAGGAGGGGTGTTAATGTTGCAGTTTTATAACTGTAGTGTAAGCGCGCCTCTGGCAAGAGAGTGATGGAGTGAATGATGGTAAAAGTTCTTCTTTTTCGGGCCACCCTGCCTTGGTGGGAATAGGCCGATGTGTTAATAAATAAATAAAATAATAAATAAATAATATATATATATAAATATATATATATATATATATATATATATATATATATATATATATATATATATATATATATATATATATATATATATATATATATGAACTCAAGATTGGAATATGGAGTGGTTGTGTCGTGTCCACTCCTTAAAATTTACAAGCATAGGTTAAAAATAAAATTATAGAAGAGCTACAAAAACGTTATTAAAATTAAAAATATTAGTTATGATGAAAGGTTAAAAACGTAAAGATGTCCAGGTTCTCTGACAGAAGTATAGATATGATGCTCACATGTCAAGACAAAAAACTGAAAGAATTGATATAGATATCCCAGTAACCGCAGCAGATACAGTCTGGTAGATCAGTGGGATGAATTGAAATCGTAGGTTGTATGTGGTACATCCACTGTAAATTTTGGAATATTATATGATGATCAGTTGATTGAAGATGCGAGACACAAGCATGGATGGCTCTGCTGCTGTTAATTACAGAGTGGAACAACACTCTATAACTGTATTTATGATTAGTTATGACACAACTCAGGTAGTCAGAGCTCAAGTACACTTGTTGGATAAATGTTGAGACGCAGGGGTCCAGGAACTGTACCTCAGCTCCCGCAAGTACAACTGGGTGAGTATGCAAAAACACGTTTACCAGAGAACTCACAACTGTAAGCTGAAGGACGTCAAGCTGGCTACCACGACGTACCAGGACGTCAAACTGGGTACCACGACGAACCAAAACGTCAAGCTGGCTACCACGACGTACCAGGGCGTCTGTCACTAGCAGTTCAGTGATAGTATTAGTAGCATATAACCGTTAGTGAGTCACAAGCTTTGCACGTGATCAATGGCCGTTACCAGCCTTATCTGATGACCTAAGCAGTGTCAAAAGGTCAGTCTTCGAATACGAACGCCTCTCAGGCCCCTCCAGGGTCAGTTATAGTTGAGAGAGCAGAGAGACAGGTCAGGCTGCTACGGCTCTGGTACTCCCATAACAAAACAGTGGTTTTGCTAAATAATAATTATTATTATTATTACTATTATTGTTATTATTTATATGATTATTTTATTTATTATTATATTTATTGAAAGCACTAAACTCGTAGGGGTCATACAGAGCCTTGGAGGAATGGGAAGCAGTCACGTTCTATCCTTGGAAGGAGAAGTCAGGCACAGTTCCTTGGATGAAGAGCCTCTCAGCGGGGTCAAGGAACATCACTCGAGGGGAAAAAGTGGGAAGCAGTTTTCACACTATAGTTACCAAAAATGTGTTTGACCTGCATTGAAAATAAACATGAGTTAAAATATATAGAAAAAATCGGGGTTAAAATATAACAAAAAGGGAAGTAAAAATATATAAAACTGAAAGTAAAAATATGTAAAACTGAAGTAAAAATATATAAAACTGGAAGTAAAAATATATAAAACTTGAAGTAAAAATATATAAAACTGGAAGTAAAAATATATAAAACTGGAAGTAAAAATATATAAAACTAGAATACTTTTGGTGCTACAGTGTCTGGCTCTGAACCCACTTCTGGTGCTACAGTGTCTGGCTCTGAACCCACTTCTGGTGCTACAATATCTGGCTCTGAACCCACTTCTGGTGCTACAGTGTCAGGCTCTGAACCCACTTTCTGAGGTGCTACAATGTCTGGCTCTGAACCCACTTCTAGTGCTACAATGTCTGGCTCTGAACCCACTTCTGGTGCTACAGTGTCTGGCTCTGAACCCACTTCTGGTGCTACAATGTCTGGCTCTGAACCCACTTCTGGTGCTACAATGTCTGGCTCTGAACCCACTTCTGGTGCTACAATGTCTGGCTCTGAACCCACTTCTGGTGCTACAGTGTCTGGCTCTGAACCCAAACTCTCCCTGGTGCTACAGTGTCTGGCTCTGAACCCACTTCTGGTGCTACAATGTCTGGCTCTAAACCCCGCACTTCTGAGTGCTACAATGTCTGCTCTGAACCCACTTCTGGTGCTACAATGTCTGGCTCTGAACCCACTTTTTGGCTAAGGTGCTACAATGTTGCTCGAACCCACTTCGCCAGTCTGGTCTAACCACTGGTGCTACAGCTGGCTCTGACACTTCTGTGCTGATGTGGCTCTGAACATTCGGTGCTAATGTCTGGCTCTGAACCCACTTCTGGTGCTACAATGTCTGGCTCTGAACCCACTTCTGGTGCTACAATGTCTGGCTCTGAACCCACTTCTGGTGCTACAGTGTCTGGCTCTGAACCCACTTCTGGTGCTACAATGTTGCTCTGAACCCACTTCTGTGCACAATGTCTGGTCTGAACCCACTTCTGTGACAGCTGGCTTGAACCCACTTCTGGTGCTCAATGTTGAATGGGGAACGAACTTCAAAGACAGGTATATATCTACTGGGTCATCATGGACAGCTGTCATTGTAACTTCTTGCTGGATGAGGTCAAAGCATTGCAGGTAATGTGGACCAGCACAAAGTTCACATGATCATGGGTAAGGTCGCAATAATTCTTTAAAAACACGTTAAGAGGCAGATATGTATATACATATATATATATATATATATATATATATATATATATATATATATATATATATATATATATATATAAAGAAAAAGGTGCTCTTTCAGAATTTCTTATGAATTATTTTTTTAAACCATCAGTCGTTTAAAAAAAAAAAATGCACCAACATTCAAGAGCTCAATATAAACATTAAGTTACTGGCGAAGAAACAACCTTGTCATGGAGGATAACCTCACTTTCGCAAAAAAACCTGTTTGTCTTTAAAAATTATATAAAAACAGGTTTCAATTGTTTGTTTAGCTGGTTATAGGGGACACAAACTGGTCCACGAAGACTCCGGCTATACTGGCCTCAAGTCAGCCATTACAATCTGGTTCAAACAGGACCCAACAGGTTTTTTTTTTTAACGAAGGTCAGGATATCCGCCATGACAAAGTTGATTCTACGCCATTAAATAACAATTAGTGTTTATGCTTAGCTCTTGAATGTTTGTGATTTTTTTTTTGTTTTGGACACCAAAGATATTTAAAAAAAAAATATTACTTTAGAAATTCTGAAAAAGCAGATTTTTTTTCTTTTTAAATTTCTTGAAAATTACTTTTAAATGTTTGGTATATCTAGCTAAGACTACTATATAGTCAAAAAACACACATACAAGCATGTATATATGTATATATATATATATATATATATATATATATATATATATATATATATATATATATATATATATAAGTATGATCTTCCTATTAGCATCTTTTTAAGGAGCTATTGCGACCTTAAACCTTACTGACGTTGATATAAACTTTGTCTATGTTGGGGCCTCATTACCTACATTGTTTTGACCTTATTCAGTAAGAGGTTTTTATGACAGCTGTCCATCATGAAACAGTCGATATATACCTGTATGGCTAGGAAGTTACAGCTTACTGCTGACTAACAATGTAGAACCAAAAGTGGATTTATAGCCAAATACATCAGCACCAGAAGTGGGTCATGAGCCAGACATTGTAGCACCAGAAGTGAGTTCTTCTCAAGTTTTCTCAGGTTCTAAAAAATCCACATAGAGATTTTTGAAATCTCTTTCAAGGGTCTAACATTGTTTTCAGTTAAATTTCCTACCGATTTCAAGTTTCGGGTCTACAGTAAAGAACAAGATCGGAAAAACTCGTGATATCGTAATAACACGATCGCAAGCGAATCAGATAGTGGTTAACGCACTGGCCCGAGGGTTCAAACCTAATCCGTTCCGTGGACTGAATTATAATAATAATAATTATTATTATTATTATTATTATTATTATTGCTGTTATTGTTGTTGTCATTTTCATCATTATTATTATTATTTTTATTATTATTATTATTATTATTATTATTATTATTATTATTATTAATGGTAGTAGTAGTACTAGCATTGTTATGGTCAGGGTGACTCATCACACCCAGCATGATGGTCAGGGTGACTCATCACACCCAGCATGATGGTCAGGGTGACTCATCACACCCAGCATGATGGTCAGGGTGACTCATCACACCCAGCATGATGGTCAGGGTGACTCATCACACCCAGCATGATTGTCAGAGTGACTCATCACACCCAGCATGATGGTCAGGGTGACTCATCACACCCAGCATGATGGTCAGGGTGACTCATCACACCCAGCATGATGGTCAGGGTGACTCATCACACCCAGCATGATGGTCAGGGTGACTCATCACACCCAGCATGATGGTCAGGGTGACTCATCACACCCAGCATGATAGTCAGAGTGACTCATCACACCCAGCATGATGGTCAGGGTGACTCATCACACCCAGCATGATGGTCAGTGTGACTCATCACACCCAGCATGATGGTCAGGGTGACTCATCACACCCAGCATGATGGTCAGGGTGACTCATCACACCCAGCATGATGGTCAGGGTGACTCATCACACCCAGCATGATGGTCAGGGTGACTCATCACACCCAGCATGATGGTCAGGGTGACTCATCACACCCAGCATGATGGTCAGAGTGACTCATCACACCCAGCATGATGGTCAGGGTGACTCATCACACCCAGCATGATGGTCAGGGTGACTCATTACACCCAGCATGATGGTCAGGGTGACTCATCACACCCAGCATGATGGTCAGGGTGACTCATCACACCCAGCATGATGGTCAGGGTGACTCATCACACCCAGCATGATGGTCAGAGTGACTCATCACACCCAGCATGATGGTCAGAGTGACTCATCACACCCAGCATGATGGTCATGGTGACTCAACATACAAAGTAATAGTTTAAATAAAGGAAGCATATTGAATAAAACATAATGAATAGTTTAAATAAATAAATCATTATGAATAACAACAACAGCGTTCACATAATTACCAGTAAAACTCTACTGTGTTAGTATTGTCGTCTCTCAACTACACCTGTGTTAGGATTGTCGTCTCTCAACTACACCTGTGTTAGGATTGTCGTCTCTCAACTACACCTGTGTTAGGATTGTCGTCTCTCAACTACACCTGTGTTAGCATTGTCGTCTCTCAACTACACCTGTGTTAGGATTGTCGTCTCTCAACTACACCTGTGTTAGGATTGTCGTCTCTCAACTACACCTGTGTTAGGATTGTCGTCTCTCAACTACACCTGCGTTAGGATTGTCGTCTCTCAACTACACCTGTGTTAGGATTGTCGTCTCTCAACTACACCTGTGTTAGGATTGTCGTCTCTCAACTACACCTGTGTTAGGATTGTCCTCTCTCAACTACACCTGCGTTAGGATTGTCGTCTCTCAACTACACCTGTGTTAGGATTGTCGTCTCTCAACTACACCTGTGTTAGGATTGTCGTCTATCAACTATATGAGAGCCAATGATGCTACAATTCACCTAGATGCTAACGTCTTAAAGTATTTAGGTTAACTCCGAGTGTACATTCACACCTCTTGGAGCACATTCACGTATATCCAGCTATGTAGACACACTTCCTGGTGTATATATTATATATATATATATATATATATATATATATATATATATATATATATATATATATATATATATATAATATATATATATATATATATAACACACACACATCTCGCTGTTTATACCCCAGCAATACAAAATATACAAAGTCTATAAGCACGTAGATAAGAAAGGAAGTCGGGAAACATGTGGTATATTCTCAACAAACTGTAGTTGCTAGCAAGGAGCTACGCTTGTCCTTTGCCGTCTTCAGTAAGTTCTACAGCTGCTGTTTTCCAATTCCAGTTCTTCAGAGATAATTATTTCACAAGTGATCAAAAAAAAAATGTACAGATATTTTACGCCCAATGTTTTGATTACGGCCCCGGGCGAGGCTGGTCAGTGGTAATGATGGAAATTGTAAACTGTTTCCGCTAAATTGTTGAAGCATATTTTCTACAAGTAGACCAACTTAAAGTATACCAACTTCAAAAATAAAATCTCCAAGTGTACCCTCTTCCAGTATATCATATTCAAGTATATTAACTTAAAGTATACCAGCATCAAGAATACAATCTTCAAGTATACCATCATCATGTTATTCTAAGTCGCTCTTCAGTTAGATCCGAGGCTCTGGAGCCAGAGGAAGCTCTCTGATATTCTGGCTGCTGGACTCACCACGGCTGTGAGCTCCGACATAATAAAATTATGGAATCTTCATAAATACTGCAAATGATTCCTACCAACCAGGGTGGGACTTACATCCTGGGAACTTATGAGACTCACAGAGTTTATCATAGATCCTGAACACCTGTAAGACTCACACAGTCTATCAAGTCTATAATATAATCTGGACACTTGTAAGACTCACACAGTCTATCATATAACCTGGACACTTATACGACTCACACAGTCTATCATACAACCTGAGCACTTGTAAGACTTACACAGTCTATCATACAACCTGGGCACTTGTAAGACTCAAAGAGTCTATCATACAACCCGGACACGAACGTGTCCAGGTTGTTTCAGCGTAACCTTCCAGGTTGGTCCGCTAGTACCTCCTCTAGAAACCCATCTTGAATTTCTACCACTTTTTTGTCTAGGAAGGTTTTCTATCTTCCTATCGCCGTCGTTTTTATGTTTATACTAATAAGGTCTTGTGACTGTTCACGCACCTGGAATACTAGAAATATAAGTCAGGTAATCCCTGTTTAAGGTTCCTTTAAACAGTCACTCATTTGACTGTCTTATCGACAGTGAAATATTGTTAATACGAGGATGGGCTGGGTGCTGAGACGTCATGTGTATGTGTGTGTGTGTGTGTGCGTGTGTGTGTGTGTGTGTGTGCTTGTGTGTGTGTTTTGTGTGAATATGTGTATGCGAATGTATGTGTGTAAGTTTGTGTGTGTGTGTGTGTGTGTGAAAACACCTTCACAAACATAAGAACATCGTAGTTACCACGTACAAGGTCGAGAGGGCGTGTGTGCCTTTTTTTTTCTTAAACATGTCCCTACCCTCTGGTACTGACACACACAAAAAACAAGAAAACAACAAAAAGTCAAACAGGCTGAAGCAAGGACTGCCGCTGATGATGATGATGGGTTTTACCCAAGACATTTCTTGAGCATGAGGAAGGCAACCTGCTCTTGTTCTTCTTTTGATTATAATAATCTTCTACCTTGTTCTTCTACCTTGCTCTTCTACCTTGTTCTTCTACCTTGTTCTTCTACCTTGCTCTTCTACCTTGATCTTCTTGTTTCTTTAAGAGCAGCGACGACAAATGTCGCATAAATCCTTCTTAACTAACAAAAAAGGCACAATACCATGACTGGAACAATACACACACAAGCCCGGCTTTGTCTCTGTTGATGCTTTCCTCTCCCATTACATTGTTAAATGCTCCAAACTTCAGAACACCCGTGACTTAACCTGATTCCTTCCCCTTTCATCTCTTCCCCCTTCTCCTTTTTCTCCTATGGGTTTTCTTTTCTTTCTTTTCTTTTGCCTTGTATTAGTCCTTCTTTATTTTATTCGTCTTTTCCTCCCTCTGTGTTCTCGTCCCACCCATGCGGGTCGCCAGCTTCTTTGCAGTGCTCCTTTCCTAGAATATGACTGTCTCCACTACTACTACTTCCACTACTACCTCCATTATCTCCCCACTTCTTGTACCCTCCCCCTGTCTGCCTGCCTATATATACTCCTTCCACCTGTTCTGTGTGTTAGTGTGACTTTGTAAATGGTCCAAGTCGGGCCGAAACGTCGTCGTAAGCTCCTCTCTTTTTATATGTGCGGGTTGTGTGTGTATAAATCCTTCTTCTTGGTGAGATGATTAAGGGGCGCGTAAGTTTCCCATATACACGCTTTTGCAAATGTTCATCTTTTGCAAAGGCGTGGTATATGGGGCTTTGCTCAGGCCTGTGGAACCGAACAGTACTGAAAGATTTGTTAAGTTATACCATGCATTAAGGAGAGATCCTGGACTTCACCTTACGAAACAGTCAAAGCAAATGCGATAGTAATTATAGACAAGGTAGATTATAGTGGAAAAATGAACATGTTATTAGAATACTGGAACTCACACGCCCCTTAAACCAACGGCGCTAACATCCTCCGTTACTACCTTAAACCAACGGCGCTAACATCCTCCGTTACTACCTTAAACCAACGGCGCTAACATCCTCCGTTACTACTTTAAACAAACGGCGCTAACATCTTCCGTTACCACCTTAAACCAACGGCGCTAACATCCTCCGTTACTACTTTAAACCAACGGCGCTAACATCCTCCGTTAATACCTTAAACCAACGGCGCTAACATCCTCCGTTACTACCTTAAACCAACGGCGCTAACATCCTCCGTTACTACTTTAAACCAACGGCGCTAACATCCTCCGTTACTACCTTAAACCAACGGCGCTAACATCCTCCGTTACTACCTTAAACCAACGGCGCTAACATCCTCCGTTACTACCTTAAACCAACGGCGCTAACATCCTCCGTTACTACCAACGATAACACAATAACACACCTGTAATGTTCATGATATATTTTTTTTAATACTGAAAACAAATGAGATCCACACAACAACTATAGCAAATTTAATCTAAATAAAATAAATATTACTAATTTTGAATAAAGAAAGAGACAGATGCAGAACAAATTAGGAATAAAGATACTGGTAACAGAGAACCATTTTAACAAAACGTTCGTCTTTCTCGAAAACAAGAATTAAAAAAAAAAAAATCCTCTTCTCGGCCTTTGTCATTGTCTACCTGTATATATTTTTTTATTATTAAATGTATTATATTTCATTAAGCGTTAAATCCATATGGGTCATTCGCCGCAAAAGTCCGGTGTGAATTTTCTTCAAAACCTCGTGGTCATAGATTTGAGGCTGCGTACCTGTATAATCCAGTCCAATCTATGGAAGATTTCACAAAACTACAACACTATAGAACAAGTACTTGGTTTGAAACAAATTTTTTTTTCACCTCAGTCGATACGGTTGTTAGTAGTCAAGGGACGAGCAGCCTTGAATTGATGTGCTGGCTAAAATACGTTGAGAGACGGAAGTTAAGGTGTGGTAATGTGTTGTCAGCACTAGGATGTTAACACTTACGATAGAAGACAGGCTGGTGTCAGCACTAAGGAGAGAGATAATACAAGCTTACATCAGCCCCAAAGAGAAAGCTTAGTCAAGCTGAGGTCAGCACTAAGGTGAGAAATATGGCAAGCTGACGTCATTACTAGGGGCGTGGGAATGAAATACAAATTTGGAACATATAAATGAAGAATTATTTGGGTGGAAACAGAAGTTCATAAACGCTTGCTGGAGTGCACAGTAACACTCCCAGCCTGAGTGGAGACAACAGCCAGTGATGGAGCCACACTGACAGCCAGTGATGGGGCCACACTGACAGCCAGTGATGGAGCCACACTGACAGCCAGTGATGGGGCCACACTGACAGCCAGTGATGGATCCACACTGACAGCCAGTGATGGGGCCACACTGACAGCCAGTGATGGAGCCACACTGACAGCCAGTGATGGAGCCACACTGACAGCCAGTGATGGAGCCACACTGACAGCCAGTGATGGAGCCACACTGACAGCCAGTGATGGAGCCACACTGACAGCCAGTGATGGAGCCACACAGTAAACCCAAGACGTAAATGAGTCAAATTTACAAACAGCGAGTCGAAACCAAAAAAACTCAAGGTTCCTTACACCTGTTGCTGTCTGCTCACCAAGTTAATATGACCTACTTGGGTGTTAGTAGACTGTTGTGGGTAGTACTGTAGACGGTAGACTGTTGTGGGTAGTACTGTAGACGGTAGACTGTTGTGGGTAGTACTGTAGACGGTAGACTGTTGTGGGTAGTACTGTAGACGGTAGACTGTTGTGGGTAGCTATAGACGGTAGACTGTTGTGGGTAGTACTGTAGACGGTAGACTGTTGTGGGTAGTACTGTAGACGGTAGACTGTTGTGGGTAGTACTGTAGACGGTAGACTGTTGTGGGTAGTACTGTAGACGGTAGACTGTTGTGGGTAGTACTGTAGACGGTAGACTGTTGTGGGTAGTACTGTAGACGGTAGACTGTTGTGGGTAGTACTGTAGACGGTAGACTGTTGTGGGTAGTACTGTAGACGGTAGACTGTTGTGGGTAGTACTGTAGACGGTAGACTGTTGTGGGTAGTACTGTAGACGGTAGACTGTTGTGGGTAGTACTGTAGACGGTAGACTGTTGTGGGTAGTACTGTAGACGGTAGACTGTTGTGGGTAGTACTGTAGACGGGGTAAGATAACAACTCTTAACCTCTATATTCAACGGCTTTTAAAAATCGAACAGACAGAAATTAGAGTGTACATCAAACTGAAATACGCTAAGTCAAAGCTTATTTCCTCTTATTCAACAGACTTTGTTTAACCCCTACTGCTTTACCACTTCCCTATTAATATTAATAATGCATTTAATATTAATATAATCTGATTACCACCACCATCTTGACTGCATATCGTATTTTTTTTTAGTGCTGTACAGTTATTAGCATAAAATACCTTAACTATGCACTAAACTAATAGACAAACTTATGTATAATACAATAGTATCACCAGTTGGACACGAGAGGTACAACATTAATATAGTATATATATATATATATATATATATATATATATATATATATATATATATATATATATATATATATATATATATATATATATATGGGTTGTCTGAATGTGCGTGGATGTAGTGCGGATGATAAGAAAGAGATGATTGCCGATGTTATGAATGAAAAGAAGTTGGATGTCCTGGCCCTAAGCGAAACAAAGCTGAAGGGGTAGGCGAGTTTCAGTGGGGAGAAATAAATGGGATTAAGTCAGGAGTATCTGAGAGAGTTAGAGCTAAGGAAGGTAGCAATAATGTTGAAGGATCAGTTATGGAAGGAGAAGAGGGAATATAAATGTGTAAATTCAAGGATTATGTGGATTAAAATAAGGGTCGGATGCGAAAAGTGGGTCATAATAAGCGTGTATGCACCTGGAGAAGAGAGGAGTGTAGAGGAGAGAGAGAGATTTTGGGAGATGTTAAGCGAATGTATAGGAACTTTTGAACCAAATGAGAGAGTAATTGTGGTTGGAGACCTAAATGCTAAAGTGGGAGAAACATGCAGAGAGGGTGTAGTAGGTAAGTTTGGGGTGCCAGGTGTAAATGATAATGGGAGCCCTTTGATTGAACTTTGTATAGAAAGGGGTTTAGTTATAGGTAATACATATTTTAAGAAAAAGAGGATAAATAAGTATACAAGATATGATGTAGGGCGTAATGACAGTAGTTTGTTGGACTATGTATTGGTAGATAAAAGACTGTTGAGTAGACTTCAGGATGTACATGTTTATAGAGGGGCTACAGATATATCAGATCACTTTTTAGTTATAGCTACAGTGGGAGTAAAAGGTAGATGGGATACAAGGAAAATAGAATCAGTAAGTAAAAGAGAGGTGAAGGTTTATAAACTAAAAGAGGAGGCAGTTAGGGTAAGATATAAACAACTATTGGAGGATAGATGGGCTAGTGAGAGTGTAGGCAATGGGGTCGAAAATGTATGGGGTAGATTTAAAAATGTAGTGTTAGAGTGTTCAGCAGAAGTTTGTGGTTACAGGCGAGTGGGTGCGGGGGAAGAGGAGCGATTGGTGGAATGATGATGTAAAGAGAGTAGTAAGGGAGAAAAAGTTAGCATATGAGAGGTTTTTACAAAGTAGAAGTGATGCAAGGAGGGAAGAGTATATGGAGAGAAAAAGAGAGGTTAAAAGAGTGGTGAAGCAATGTAAAAAGAGAGCAGATGAGAGAGTGGGTGAGATGTTATCAGCAAATTTTGTTGAAAATAAGAAAAAGTTTTGGAATGAGATTAATAAGTTGAGGAAGCCTAGAGAACAAATGGATTTGACAGTTAAAAATAGGAGAGGAGAGTTATTAAATGGAGAGTTAGAGGTATCGGGAAGATGGAGAGAATATTTTGAGGATTTGTTAAATGTTGATGAAGACAGGGAAGCTGTGATTTCTGTGTAGGGCAAGGAGGAATAACATCTTGTAGGAGTGTGGAAGAGCCAGTTGTGGGTGTAGGGAAGTTCGTGAGGCAGTGGGTAGAATGAAAGGGGGTAAGGCAGCTGGGATTGATGGGATAAAGATAGAAATGTTAAAAGCAGGTGGGGATATAATTTTGGAGTGGTTGGTGCTATTATTTAATAAATGTATGGAAGAGGGTAAGGTACCTAGGGATTGGCAGAGAGCGTGTATTGTTCCTTTGTATAAAGGCAAAGGGGACAAAAGAGAGTGCAAAAATTATAGGGGAATAAGTCTGTTGAGTGTACCTGGTAAAGTGTATGGTAGAGTTATTATTGAAAGAATTAAGAGTAAAACAGAAAGCAGGATAGCAGATGAACAAGGGGGCTTTAGGAAAGGTAGGGGTGTGTAGACCAAGTGTTTACAGTGAAACATATGGTGAACAGTATTTGGATAAGGGTAAAGATGTTTTTGTGGCATTTATGGATTTGGAAAAGGCGTATGATAGGGTAGATAGGGGGCAATGTGGCAGATGTTGCAGGTGTATGGAATAGGAGGAAGGTTACTGAAAGCAGTGAAGAGTTTTTATGAGGATAGTGAGGCTCAGGTTAGAGTGTGTAGGAGGGAAGGGGACTATTTCCCAGTAAAAGTGGGCCTTAGACAAGGATGTGTGATGTCACCGTGGTTGTTCAATATATTTATAGATGGGGTTGTAAGAGAAGTGAATGCGAGGGTCTTGGCAAGAGGTGTTGGGCTAAAAGATAAAGAAGCAAATACAAAGTGGGAGTTGTCACAGTTGCTTTTTGCTGATGACACTGTGCTTTTGGGAGATTCTGAAGACAAGCTGCAGAGGTTGGTAGATGAATTTGGTAGGGTGTGTAAAAGAAGAAAATTGAAAGTGAATATAGGAAAGAGTAAGGTGATGAGGATAACAAAAAGAATAGGTGACGAAAGATTGGATATCAGATTGGAGGGAGAGAGTATGGAGGAGGTGAATGTATTCAGATATTTGGGAGTGGACATGTCGGCGGATGGGTCTATGAAGGATGAGGTGAATCATAGAATTGATGAGGGGAAAAGGGTGAGTGGAGCACTTCGAGTCTGTGGAGACAAAGAACCTTGTCCATGGAAGTAAAGAGGGAATGTATGAGAGTATAGTTATACCAACGCTCTTATATGGGTGTGAAGCATGGGTGATGAATGTTGCAACGAGGAGAAGGCTGGAGGCAGTGGAGATGTCATGTCTGAGGTCAATGTGTGGTGTGAATATAATGCAGAGAATTCGGAGTTTGGAAATTAGGAGGAGGTGCGGATTACCAAAACGATTGTCCAGAGAGCTGAGGAGGGGTTGTTGAGGTGGTTTGGACATGTAGAGAGAATGGAACGAGACAGAGTGACTTCGAGAGTGTATAAATCTGTAGTGGAGGGAAGGCGGGTAGGGTCGGCCTAGGAAAGGTTGGAGGAGGGGTAAAGGAAGTTTTGTGTGCGAGGGGCTTGGACTTCCAGCAAGCATGTGTGAGCGTATTTGATAGGAGTGAATGGAGGCATATGGTTTTTAATACTTGACTGGAGTGTGAGCAAAGTAACATTTATGAAGGGATTCAGGAAACCGGCAGGCCGGACTTGAGTTCTGGAGATGGGAAGTACAGTGCCGGCACTCTAAAGGAGGGGTGTTAATGTTGCAGTTTTATAACTGAAGTGTAAAGCACCCTTCTGGCAAGACAGTGATGGAGTGAATGATGATGAAAGTTTTCTTTTCGGGCCACCCTGCCTTGGTGGGAATCGGCCATGTGTTAATAAAAAAAAAAAAAATATATATATATATATAAATAAATATATATATATATATGTATATATATATATATATATATATATATATATATATATATATATATATATATATATATATATATATATATATATATATTGGCAAAATTACTCCAAAATGTATGTATTATATAAGAGAACAAAGCAGTCTACGACAAAAATGCAAATGGGTGGACACTGAGCCCAGCATACTGGCTGGGTGATCTTTAATGCCATCAGTTGACCTTCATCCCAACACATAAGCTGATCCCAGCACATAAGCTGAGTGATGATCTTTGATCCCAGCACATAAGCTGAGTGATGATCTTTGATCCCAGCACATAAGCTGAGTGATGATCTTTGATATCAGCACATAAGCTGAGTGATGATCTTTGATCTCAGCACATAAGCTGAGTGATCAGTGCTTGATGCCATTTATTGATTAACATAAATGACTTTGCTCAGCATCGAAGCGAACAAAAATAACATTACGAAAGAAGGAGAGTAGAGATCATATTACAAACTTCATCTGAGATCTTCAGCAGTGTGTATACTTGCTCTCTCTCTCCTCTCTCTCTCTCTCTCTCTCTCTCTCTCTCTCTCTCTCTCTCTCTCTCTCTTTCTCTCTTGCTATCCGCTGAAGAGGTGATACAGATCTTTCTTTACCTCTGTGTTTGTGTCCACCTGTGGTTACTCCCTCGTGTGAATGACCTTGTTGACGATCGTGTTTTTAATCTCTTAATTAACAACATGACAAAGATCTTGTACTCATGTGTACTCGGTACACATGAGTACACCTGGACGTCAGTTTCCTGTCTTCTGCGGACTCTCAGCTCTACGCTGCTGCCAAATCGGCTACAGTACATTTCGCTAGTTTCGTAGTATCCATTGTTGTATTTCTAGATAGAGCGTCGGTATAGCGCGAATAGAAGACGGAGGATAGAGCCTCCACCACTTCTTGCTCCGAATGATCCATACGAGTTTAGCGCTTCACAGAACTACCCTACTTCGCAAGTGTCTTGTGAACAGCGAACGGAGAATCGAGCCTGCACCACTCCATAGTCTGAGGGATCCCCACGCTGATTATATCAGCACTTATAGATCAGAGTAACCCTGGATCTATAATTAGCTATAATAAATGCGGATTATGGCATCACAATTCGAACAGCATAATGAAACACAGCTGGCATACCAATACTTGGCAATAAAGCAGCCAGCCAGCTGCGAGAGCTAGAACCACCTGCAAGGCAATGATGACAAAGTGGAGAGTTATTATTATTATTGTTATTATTATTATTATTGTTATTATTATTATTATTAGTAGTAATAGTGGTAGTGTAGTATTATTGAGTAAATGACACTTAGATGCAGTGGAGACCATGAATGACTACGTTTCGCCCACACCGTGGGCTTTATCATGTCAGTAAAGAATAAACGAGAAAGAGTACAAAGCACAGACATGGGAAGGTGAGGTACATGTGAGTATCTATGACGAGAGAGTACTGCAGTGTACTCTGTGTTCATTGCAGGTTGTACTCGTACATTACATGGTGTACACAGTGTACACTGCAGGGTGTACACTGTTGTGTACACTGCAGGGTGTACACCGGACTATTATATTAGCTCCCGAACATCTGAACACCTTCCAAGTTCGGTGAGAAATAAATTTTTAGCTAAGATGAAGGTATCATGACTCACGAAATCGTAATGACACGATTGTAAACAAACCAAGGTACGTGGCTAACGCGTCGGTCTGGAGTTTTACGACTCACTAGCCGCGAGTTCAATCCCCGCCCGTACCGTGGTTAAGAAGAAGGTACCCTGGTTGTTAGAACGCTGATGAGAGCAAACTATAGACCTCTCTCTTCATTTCGTTCCTTGAGAAGTACTCTAGCATCTGTCTTGCCATAGTGTTAGAAGTGCTGATGACCTAAGGATCGAAAATCCAAATGAATTCTTTATGAACGAGACCCAAAATTTGGTCATCTCAAAAATCTCGGATATTATCCTAACTCCACAAGACTTTGAAAAGGCAATAAATGACATGCCCATGCACTCTGCCCCAGGCCCAGACTCGTGGAACTCCGTGTTCATCAAGAATTGCGTGCCTTCAGCATTCTATGGAGATGAAGCATGGACACAGGGGTCATCCCACACTCACTAAAAACAACAGACATAACCCCACTCTACAAAGGTGGCAGTAATGCAATTGCAAAGAACTACAGACCGATAGCACTAACATCCTATATCATAAAAATCTTTGAGAGGGTTCTAAGAAGCAAGATCGCAACCACAAAGATACCCATCAATTGAAACAACCCAGGCCAACACGGGTTTAGAGCAGGTCGCTCCTGCCTGTCCCAGCTACTGGACCACTATGACAAGGTCCTGGATGCTGTAGAGGATAAACAAAATACAGATGTAGTATACACAGACTTTGCAAAAGCTTTCGACAAGTGTGACCATGGTGTAATAGCGCACAAAATGCGTGATAAAGGAATAACAGGAAAAGTTGGTAGATGGATCTATAACTTCCTGACAAATAGAACACAAAGAGTAATAGTAAACAGAGTAAAGTCCCAGGCAGCTACTGTGAAAAGCTCTGTTCCACAAGGCACAGTACTCGCTCCTCATCCTCATTTCTGACATAAACAGAGATGTAAGCCATAGCTCCGTGTTTTCCTTTTCGGATTGCCACGACAGTGTCCTTCATCGAAGACACCACAAGACTCCAAGCGGACATAAACCAAATCTTCAAATGGGCCACTCAAAACAATATGAAGTTAAATGAGGATACATTTCAACTACTCAGATATGAAAAACTTGAGGAAATTAAAAATACATCAGGGTATACGACAAACTCTAACCATACAATAGAGCAAAAAAGTAATGTGAAAGACCTGGAAGTGATAATGTCAGAGGATCTCACCCTCAAAGACCACAACAATGTATTTACCGCATCTGCTAGGAATATTATAGGATGTGAGCGGGTTCGCCGGTGACGCGAGGATGGGTGGGATCTGTATGTGACTCGATAAAGCCCACTGCGTGGGCGAAACGTTGTCAATAAAGGATCACATTATACTGCTTATGTGTTTATTTTTCCATGGGTGGGATAATTGATTCTAGCGTGGATGTCAGGGAACTTCGGGAGGATTTGGACAGACTCAGTTCCTGGTCAGAAAAGTGGCAGATGCGGTTCAATGTGGATGAGTGCGGGGTTCTGAAGCTCGGGAGTGTCCATAACCCAAGCACTTATAAGTTAAATAACGTAGAACTTAGCCGTACAGATTGCGAGGGGGATTTGGGGGTTATGGTGGGCTGCAGCCTTAGACCAAGACAGCAATGCCTGAGCGTACGTAATAAGGCAAGCGGATTACTGGGATTTGTATCTGGAAGTGTAAGTAACAGAAGCCCAGAAGTTGTATTGCAGCTTTGTACATCGTTAGTGGGGCCTCACCTGGATTGCGCAGCTCAGTTCTGGTCTCCGTATTGCAGAATGGATATTGGTTCGTTAGAAAACATTCAGCGTAGAATGACTAAGTTAATACATAGCATTGGAAATCTTCCGTGTGAAGAGGGATTGAAGCCCCTAGAATTGCATTCGCTTGTGGGACGAGGAATGAGGGGAGACATGATCGAGGTGTGCAAGTGGAAAGTGGGTATTAACAAAGGGGACCTTGGGTAGTTTCAAATTTAGGTTGGATAAATTCATGATAAATTCATGAATGAGAGGGGTTGGATTTGAGTGGGACTCGCACATGAGTGAATGGAATTGTCAAAGCTTATTTCTTGGGTAGCATTGAAAATTGGGTTGAGCAAGTGTTCTGTTAGTGGGACGGATTGTGAAGGACCTGCCTAGTATGGGCCAACAGGCCTGCTGCAGTGTTCCTCCTTCTTATGTACTTCTTATGTTCTTATGATAACCTTCAAAACTAGGGACGCAAAGCCCATGATGATTCTCTTCAAATCGCTTGTTCTCTCTAGGCTAGAATACTGCTGTACATTTACGGCCCCCTTCAAGGCTGGCGACATTGTTGACCTGGAGAGTGTACAAAGAACTTTCACGGCACACATAAGTACGATAAGGCACCTAAATTACTGGGAACGGTTGAAGATCCTTGATCTGTATTCCCTGGAATGCAGGCGAGAGAGATACATGATAATATACACTTGGAAAATCCTAGAGGGATTAGTACCAAACTTGCACACGAAAATCACTCCCTATGAAAGCAAAAGGCTCGGCAGGAGATGCAACATTCCCCCAATGAAAAGCAGGGGCGCCACGAGTACATTGAGAGACAACACAATAAGTGTCCGGGGCCCAACACTGTTCAACTGCCTCCCAGCATACATAAGGGGGATTACCAATAGACCCCTGGCTGTCTTCCAGAAGGCACTGGACAGGCACCTAAAGTCAGTAACAGCCTGGTTGATCAGACCCTGATCCACCATGAGGCCTGGTCTCAGACCGAGCCGTGGGGGCGTTGACCCCCGAAACCCTCTCCAGGTAAACTCCAGGTTGTTTCATTGTCTGATAAGCACTCTAACATGTGTCGCATTATATTATTAAATGTCACTCTGATTTTTTTTGGGTTATCCTAGACTCTTTACATATGTATGATAATCTATGTAACTGTATTTGTGTATACCTGAATAAACTTACTTCTATAATACCGACACGTTGATGAATAAGACACGTGTGCAGCACCTGGGTGCCCTATGTGTTGCACATGTGTCATATTACCGAGCAACATCTGTTCATTTCATAAAGTAATTGGCGTTGTTTTGGTGTATAAAGTTTGCGTTGCTTGTATTACGAGTCGTGTATGCAAACCGGTTAATGAAGTTTGGAACCTAGCGACTACACCAGGGTCATTAAGGCTGCAGTCCACATTTTCACCACTAGACAGGAATACTTTAATCCCTGAGGCAGAGATTGCAGTAAAATCTCAACAGATACATAAATAACCTTCACATAGGAGAGAGAGAAACTTACGACGAGGGAGCCAGTATATATAGGCGAGGGGAGGGGGGGACAAAGACGGGACCAAGAAATGAAGAAAAAGTAGTAGTGTTAGTGGTAAGACTGGTAGTGTTAGTGGTAAGACTGGTAGTGTTTGTGGTAAGACTGGTAGTGTTAGTGGTAAGACTGGTAGTGTTAGTGGTAAGACTGGTAGTGTTAGTGGTAAGACTGGTAGTGTTTGTGGTAAGACTGGTAGTGTTAGTGGTAAGACTGGTAGTGTTAGTGGTAAGACTGGTAGTGTTAGTGGTAAGACTGGTAGTGTTAGTGGTAAGACTGGTAGTGTTAGTGGTAAGACTGGTAGTGTTTGTGGTAAGACTGGTAGTGTTAGTGGTAAGACTGGTAGTGTTAGTGGTAAGACTGGTAGTGTTAGTGGTAAGACTGGTAGTGTTAGTGGTAAGACTGGTAGTGTTAGTGGTAAGACTGGTAGTGTTAGTGGTAAGGCTGGTAGTGTTAGTGGTAAGACTGGTAGTGTTAGTGGTAAGGCTGGTAGTGTTAGTGGTAAGACTGGTAGTGTTAGTGGTAAGGCTGGTAGTGTTAGTGGTAAGACTGGTAGTGTTAGTGGTAAGACTGGTAGTGTTAGTGGTAAGACTGGTAGTGTTAGTGGTAAGACTGGTAGTGTTAGTGGTAAGACTGGTAGTGTTAGTGGTAAGACTGGTAGTGTTAGTGGTAAGACTGGTAGTGTTAGTGGTAAGACTGGTAGTGTTAGTGGTAAGACTGGTAGTGTTTGTGGTAAGACTGGTAGTGTTAGTGGTAAGACTGGTAGTGTTAGTGGTAAGACTGGTAGTGTTAGTGGTAAGACTGGTAGTGTTAGTGGTAAGGCTGGTAGTGTTAGTGGTAAGACTGGTAGTGTTAGTGGTAAGGCTGGTAGTGTTAGTGGTAAGACTGGTAGTGTTAGTGGTAAGACTGGTAGTGTTAGTGGTAAGACTGGTAGTGTTAGTGGTAAGACTGGTAGTGTTAGTGGTAAGACTGGTAGTGTTAGTGGTAAGACTGGTAGTGTTAGTGGTAAGACTGGTAGTGTTAGTGGTAAGACTGGTAGTGTTAGTGGTAAGACTGGTAGTGTTAGTGGTAAGGCTGGTAGTGTTAGTGGTAAGGCTGGTAGTGTTAGTGGTAAGGCTGGTAGTGTTAGTGGTAAGACTGGTAGTGTTAGTGGTAAGGCTGGTAGTGTTAGTGGTAAGGCTGGTAGTGTTAGTGGTAAGGCTGGTAGTGTTAGTGGTAAGGCTGGTAGTGTTAGTGGTAAGGCTGGTAGTGTTAGTGGTAAGGCTGGTAGTGTTAGTGGTAAGACTGGTAGTGTTAGTGGTAAGACTGGTAGTGTTAGTGGTAAAGCTGGTAGTGTTAGTGGTAAGACTGGTAGTGTTAGTGGTAAGGCTGGTAGTGTTAGTGGTAAGGCTGGTAGTGTTAGTGGTAAGGCTGGTAGTGTTAGTGGTAAGGCTGGTAGTGTTAGTGGTAAGACTGGTAGTGTTAGTGGTAAGGCTGGTAGTGTTAGTGGTAAGGCTGGTAGTGTTAGTGGTAAGGCTGGTAGTGTTAGTGGTAAGACTGGTAGTGATAGTGGTAAGGCTGGTAGTGTTAGTGGTAAGACTGGTAGTGTTTGTGGTAAGACTGGTAGTGTTAGTGGTAAGACTGGTAGTGTTAGTGGTAAGGCTGGTAGTGTTAGTGGTAAGGCTGGTAGTGTTAGTGGTAAGGCTGGTAGTGTTAGTGGTAAGGCTGGTAGTGTTAGTGGTAAGGCTGGTAGTGTTAGTGGTAAGTCTGGTAGTGTTAGTGGTAAGACTGGTAGTGTTAGTGGTAAGACTGGTAGTGTTAGTGGTAAGGCTGGTAGTGTTAGTGGTAAGGCTGGTAGTGTTAGTGGTAAGACTGGTAGTGTTAGTGGTAAGGCTGGTAGTGTTAGTGGTAAGACTGGTAGTGTTAGTGGTAAGGCTGGTAGTGTTAGTGGTAAGGCTGGTAGTGTTAGTGGTAAGGCTGGTAGTGTTAGTGGTAAGACTGGTAGTGTTAGTGGTAAGACTGGTAGTGTTAGTGGTAAGGCTGGTAGTGTTAGTGGTAAGGCTGGTAGTGTTAGTGGTAAGACTGGTAGTGTTAGTGGTAAGGCTGGTAGTGTTAGTGGTAAGGCTGGTAGTGTTAGTGGTAAGGCTGGTAGTGTTAGTGGTAAGGCTTGTAGTGGACTGTGTAAATGGTCCAAGTCGGACCGAAACGTCGTTATTTATGTATTGTTGCAGTCACGGTGTTGTGACTTTTTATTCCTTAATCTCAGTAGAAATACACTGAAAGAAATACTCCTCTCGGTGTATTTATCCTGAGCTGCATACCGTGACACTCGTGCACATTTAAACGTTTTCCTGGTTACTTGCCTTCAAGACAGTGGCTGTTGTTGTTAGAGTCTGACTTTCTTCGTCTCAGCAACTCTCTCTCCATGTTAGGTTATCGTTCACCCTTGTCTTGAGACACATTATCGTTCACCCTCGCCTTGAGACACATTATCGTTCACCCTCGCCTTGAGACACATTATCGTTCACCCTCGCCTTGAGACACATTATCGTTCACATTTGCCTTGAGACACATTATCGTTCACTCTCGCCTTGAGACACATTATCGTTTACCATCGCCTTGAGACACATTATCGTTCACATTTGCTTTGAGTCACATTATCGTTTATCTTCGCCTTGAGTCACATTATCGTTCACTCTCGCCTTGAGACACATTATCGCTCACCCTCGCCTTGAGACACATTATCGTTCACCCTCGCCTTGAGACACATTATCGTTCACTCTCGCTTTGAGACACATTATCTCTCACTCTCGCCTTGAGACACATTATCGTTCACTCTCGCCTTGAGACACATTATCGTTCACTCTCGCCTTGAGACACTTATCGCTCACCTTTGCCTTGAGACACATTATCGCTCACCTTTGCCTTGAGACAAGTTTTCCTTCTTACTAAGAAGTTCACTCGTTGCTCCAGCGTCTCATCTCGCATGCAAGGTGTTGGCTGCATCCTGGGATTTCCATACTGCGCAGTTGCTGTGCGCTGATCCCCAAGTCATGCTGTGCTGAAGGTTGCACAGCACCTGGTGTCCAGTTGCTGTGTGCTGATCACCAAGTCATGCTGTGCTGAAGGTTGCACAGCACCTGGTGTCCAGTTGCTGTGCGCTAATGAATCCATTTTGCCACCAGACAAGAATAATCCCTAAAACAGGAGTTAAAATTCACTCTCAACCTATATAAGAGGAGAGGAATACATCTCTCAGTATATATCTGTGATCTGTTGGCTGGCTACCTTCATCTGAAACAAAGAGTTCAATGGTGATGTGTATATCGCAGTGTATATACTTCGAGAGGTGTATATCTCTCAGTATATATGCACGGAGATGCCAATATATCAGTATACATGCACGGAGATACCAGTATCTCTCAGTATGTTTGCACCTAATGCCATGGCATGCCAGTGGCTCTCCTTGCATTACAGTTTTATAATTGTAACTACCAATAACTATGTATACTTGTAACTTGCATCGAGATAAAAATATTATTATATATTATTATTATTATTATACCAAGATGTCAGTATCTCTCAGTATGTTTGCACCAAGATGTCAGTATCTCTCAGTGTATATGCACGGAGAGTTTATTTTAATTCTTATTCAAGGGATTAAAGTATCTTTAACTTGTTGTGCTTCTGTTCGCTCAGTAGTTAGTAGGTACCGCGGTGTTTTCCTGCTGTTATGGGTTGCATCCTGGGGAAGATGATCAAAATCTCAATGGAAACAAACCACACTGGCTTTCTTGGGTTATCGTGCATTAACCCTCCATGTGATCCTTTATTGACAACGTTTCGCCCACGCAGTGGGCTTTATCGAGTCACAGACAGATCTACCTGGAAAATGAGTAACATGAATGTATATAGGGTATAGTCAGGTGGAGAATGCTGCATGTGACAGTCTTAAAAGTAGTGTGATAGTTAAAAACATTGTGTAACTTAAAGGACCTGCAGTGTTCCATTCTTGAGTTCTAGGTGGGATAGCGTTCTCCACCTGACTATACCCTATATACATTCATGTTACTCATTTTCCAGGTAGATCTGTCTGTGACTCGATAAAGCCCACTGCTTGGGCGAAACGTTGTCAATAAAGGATCACATTATACTGCTTATGTGTTTATTTTTCCATTGTGTCGGTATTTTATACCACTTATTTTCACTAACCCTCCATGTTATCCTGGATTACTAACCCTCCATGTTATCCTGGATTACTAACTCTCTATGTTATCCTGGATTACTAACCCTTCATGTTATCCTAGATTACTAATCCTCCTTGTTATCTTGGACTACTAACCCTCCATGTTGTCCTAGATTACTATCTGTGTTGTCCTAGAGTACTAACCTTTCATGTTATCCTGGATTACTAATTCTCTGTGTTATCTTGGATTACTAACCCTCCGTGTTATCTTGGATTACTAACCCTCCGTGTTATCTTGGATTACTAACCACCCGGGGCAAAGAGACACCACATGAATGTATCAATATTTGTTTTTTTTGACAGAATTATAGCACAATGGAATAAACTACCCGCTGAAGCTGTATGCATGAAAACAATACAGTCTTTGAAGCACCAGCTGGACAAGCACTTAGCAAACATAGGATTCAACTAGATACTTTAGTGTGATTAGGCAAAGTGAAATCAACAGATTCCGGGATGAACAGTTAACTACTAGTCAGTGTAGGTGGTTGTGGTTGTGGCAGGAATGGCGGTAACCACTACTACTTCCACTACCAGCATTACCCCCTGCCATTACTTCTCTATTTCCTTCTTTATTCCTCTCTTTGTCCCGTCCCTGTCCTCCCTCTCCTATATATATATATACTAGCTCCCTCATCTTCGTGTGACTTGTAAATGGTCCAGGTTGGGTTGAAGCGTCGTCATAAACTTCTCTCTCCTAGCTGCTGGGTATTTGTGTATAGTCCTGGTACTTGCTCCGAAGCTGCTCAGGAAATCCGGTTTGTTTGCAACCACCTGCACCACAGTACCCAGAAGTGGAACTCCTGGTAACTAGAGGTAGAACTACTGGTTCACACTGCCCTGTGGGTAGCAGTGGAGTAACAAGAGTGGCTGCAGTGGAACACTAAATACTCATATTTTAAGTTAATGTCAAAAATGCTCAATGTTATTTTCCTTAAGATAATCTTCAATTCCATATTACCATTCGAGAATCTAAACACCTGTAACAATCTAATATCATCATATAATAATTTAAACAGTACAATTTCATCATATTGTAATTTTGAAAACAATTTTTAACTAGAATAAACTCAATAAATTTCTCTAATATTAAGTACATAGTTTTTAAGTTACTAGATTTAGCTGCCCCTAATGCCATGGCATGTCAGTGGCTCTCCTTGCACTCAGTTTACATTGTAATTACCAATACCTATGTAATCTGCAATCTGCAAAGAAATAAAATTTACTTTACTTTACTATGAAAAAAATATAGAGATAGTTTGCAGCCCATACCATCCATCCACTTATATCTCTTCTATACATTCCATGTGATTTTATTATATGGTATGATACCTTCCCCTCTAACCCACTCCCCATTTCATGCCATCAGTGGCCAGAGACATTAAAGGATGGAGAGAGAGCATTCTGCTTTAATATCTTTGTCTTAAACATCTTGATAATACATAATGGCTCTTAATCTAGATAGACTTCGTTCTTCTTGACAGATAATCTCTGTGAGGCTTTTAAAAATTATCTGCAATCTGTCTTTTCCATGTTCTTCTCTCTCACTGTTTAACTCCCGTGTGTCTCTCCAGATGTCAGCAGCTGTGTGGGTGTTGGTCGTGTGTGTCGGGGTGACAATGGCGGCTCCTGGAGTCCTTTACGAGGCTACCAAGACTGTTAGTGCCCCTGTCATCAGCGTGCCACACAAGACCTTCAGCTTCAATCACGAGGCAGTAGCTAGCTCTCACCTGGACACCAGCATTCCTGTCGCCACCAAGACCGTAGTCGTGCCTCCTCCCCGTAGTGAAGTCACTGTCTACAAGACCCACTCGTGAGTATGTTCTTACTGGTAGCAATCTCATATTTTAAATATGCTTTTAATCTCAGCTCAAGCATTTTATAGGAACTATTATCGCAGCGCAGTGGCTAGCACGCACGGCTCACACCCGAGAGGACGCTGGGTCGAACCCCAAACTTAAGACGTATGGGCAAGTTTCTTAACACTTACTGCCAGTGTTAACTAGAAGTGCATAGGTTCCCAAGGATTAGTTGACAGTTGTGGGCCACAGACTGTGGGGAAGACGTAGAAAGTACCCCATTGGAAACAAGCCACATTGCTTGGCTTAAATGGGTTATTCTGGTTTACTAACCCTCCGGGATCATATTCCGAATAGTCTTAAACGATTATTCCGAATATTAACTCCAGAGGTTTAATAATTCAGGATAATCTAATAAAATCAAGCAATGTTTCTTTTTTTTCTGTTGGGGTCCATTTTTAGGTCTTCCCACGGGATGCGACCCACAACAACAATCGACTAACTCCCATTCACTGCTAGGTAACAAGGGCAGCCTACGAGTCCCTCCTTGCCTTTCGGATGTGAGACTAGTAGGTTACCACTGCGCCACAAAGTACGTATCTTCAACGTGAGCCAATAGTCACTGAATGTTGTGTATCCTTGAAATAGAGATGTTTTCTGTAAAAAAATATTTTAAAGAATATTTAGAACTAAATATGTGCAATTAAATGCGTAGCTAAACGTTACTAAAAAAGTTTTAGTTTATGTATTGCATACACACCCTTTTTTTTTTTTACAATGGTCTTGAGTGCACACATGTTATAGGCATCAAAACAGTATATTATATATTGGATAATGCAATAAAGTCAAACAGTTTGATACTTTCCATGAGAAAGAATACACTGGTAAATAGCTTGCGCAATTATAATTTTCTGGGTACACCAAGAAAACAAAATGCAAGTCTGTATTTATTTGTGAATCCCAGTCTTCAGTAATCGTAATGTAAACAAAGAGGTCGAGGTTAAAATGGAATACTCAAGTGATTCGCAAAAGTTATAGGATCTCTGTTTTCTCCTCCTACTTGTATTTTTCTAGCCTGTATTCCTCTTAATGACCATGCTCCTAAACTTCAGGTGGCATTTTTTCCACCCACTCTCGCCTAACCTACCTCACTGCCTTTCACCATTTTTCTTTCCCTTCTACAGAGGAAACTCTCAATTCCTGTCAGCTCTGGACTCAGCTGGAGTGAGTCTTGCCAATGCTTTGGGTAGGGGTGCAACTAGCCTGGGTGACTTTCTCAGCGGTTTGCTGAGTCCTTCTGCGAACTTCCATAAGACTGTAATAGCGCATTAATTTGTGCACGGTGTCGTGCATTCCGCACGTCGTTGCAGCCTCCTACGATGTCGACAGGGTAAGTCAAATCTCCATCTTTTGGTAGCAATACTCACACACACAATGATATCAGAAACGTGTGTGTAGTTCTACAGCCGAGCAGAAACAATGGTTCTGACTAAGATCTGCATCAGGGGAGTATCCATGGCGAAACAATGAACATCCATCCTAAAGGTAATTGCAAGAGGGTATTAAAGCTTACCCTATGGTTTCGTCGGTGTCTACAATGAAGGGTGTGATAGATGGTTTATAGCGGGACTCAACAAAGTCACCTAGATTGGTTGCAGCCCTGCCCAGTGCATTGGCAAGCCTCACTAGCCCAGAGCTGCCAGGAAATGAAGTTTCTCTGTTGCAAGGGAAGTGAAGAATGGTGAGAGGCAGTGAGGTAGAAGAAGTGAGAGTGGGTGGTGGGAATGCCATCTGGTGTGTAGGAGAATCGTCATTAAGATAGATGCAGAGTGGAACAACACAGAACTAGGAAATGACGGAGGAAGTACATATGTGCTTTCCAAATCACTTGAATCCCCCATTTTAACCTTGGTGTTTTTGTCTACCTTAAGACCAGTAAAGTCGGGGATTGACAGATAAGTACAGACTTGTATTTTATTCTCTCTATGAGATATACACATCGCGATGTTAATACCATGGGTTATAATGTTTACCATTATATATTACATTATGTATTACATTATCCTAGGGTAAACCTTTATTATGGATTATTTTACTTCGAATAACATGTGTGCTCTCAAGATCATCGTAAAATCTGTACATATGTGTGCAATACCTAGCTCAAAAATATATTTACTTATTAATGTTTAGCTACACATTTAATCTCACATTTAGTTCAGAAAACTGTTTAATATGGTTTTCATAGAAAACGTCTATATTAGCAGTACGTACAACATTGAGAAGAGACTATTGAACTACGTTGATAGCAGCGTCTTGTGGCGCGGTGCACTGCTAGCTGCTGGGCTCACCCCCGACAGGACATAAAGTTGAATTTTGGACGATGTGAGAGGTATCGGCAAGTCTCCTCACTTATGCTGCTTCTCTTATGTAGCAGTAAATTGATAACTGGGAGTTAATCGACTTTTGTGAGTGGAATTCTGGGGAGAGGACTATAAAGAACCCCAGTTGAAATAAGCTTTCTAACCCTGCAGAGTTAATAATCCGAATAAAGTCTGAGAAGAGATTCATTCTGAGTAATAACGCCTGAGGGTTAATAACCTAACAAAGCTAATTAACGTGGTTCATTTCATTTGTGATCCATTTAAGTCCTTCCCATGGATGCGACCCAAGACAGTCGACTACCTTCCAGGTCTCTACTGCTAGGTAACAGGGGCAGCAGATGTTAAGAGACGCGCCTATACGTTCCTCCTTGCCCAGGATGCGACCTGTAGTCCTTTCGGATGTGAGTCGACTACCAGTGCACCTCGAGGTTCCTTAAGTGTTATTCAGTAGTCTGTCCTCAATGTTGTGCGTGCTGGAAATGTCTTTTTTTTATGAAAGATATTTTAAGGAATATTCTGAGCTGAATTTAGGTGATTAAATGTGTAGTTAAACCCCCATAAATTCGTGTTAAATTAGTTATTACATACATACACAAAAAAATTACAATTGTCTTGAGGGCACACATATTATGAGCATCAAAATAATAAATTATGAAGATTTATCCTAGGATAACATAATGAAGTCAAACAATGTTATTTATTACATAGGGTCGATCACCATGCCCAGCCCTTTTAGGGCAGGGTAGGTGCCAGGGCTGGAGCTTGCTACCATCTGCGGCTCGCAAACCTGCCCTTCCCGTCAGCCTCCTTGGGGCGGGGAAGGTGGCAGACCAGAGAGGCCTAGCAACTATCTACCTACCTGCCTCGTGCTGGTGAGGGAATGTGGCTAGGCCTGGGACCAGTTGGTCCCGCCGATGAGGGGTATCCCCTCCCATGGGAGACATAGGTCTCTGATACTCCCACGCCAGGGAGCCGGAGCCGGGTCGCCATCTGGTAAAGACCCGGGCCGGGAGAATTCCCGGTGAATCAACACCTCCTCCTCCTCCTTTATTCCATATGAAAGGGACCACTGGTAAATAACTAACAAAATTATTACCCAGGGTATAAACACCAAGATATATTACAAATAACTCGCACTGACGAGAAATTTATGACGACATTTTGGTCTTGGACAGACTAAAAATTCGTCATAAGTTTCCTCTTTTACGAGTTATTTGTGATTTGTTGCAGGCACAGTATTGTGACTTATTCTTCACCGAGTTGTCAAGTCTATACTTACCTGTCAATCCCCGTCTTCAGTGATCTCAGGGTGGACAAAAAGACTGTGGTTAAAAGAAGGGACCCCAGGTATTTCGTGAAAGGTATAGGTCCTCTATCTTCTACTTGTGTTATTCTAATCCCGATCCCTCCTAATAATAAACGATCTATGCTTCAGGTGGTATTCCCACCACCTACTCTCACCTCACCTATCTCATTACTTCTCATCATTTGTTTACCCCTTCAATAGAGGAAACTCTCAGTTCTTGGCAGCTCTGGACTCAGCTGGAGTGAGTCTTGCCAATGCTCTGGGTAGGGCTGCCACCAGCCTCGGTGACTTCCTGAGCCGTTTGGCGACTCCTGGAACCTACTACAAGACTGTCCAGGTTCGTCAACAGCCTGCCGTCAGTGTCGTGCATTCCGCACACGCCGTGGCACCCGCTGTGGCACCCGCCGTGGCAGCCACCCACGAAGCCGGTGTAAGTCTTACTCACCCCTCACGTAATTAGCTTCAGCTAAGATGGAGTTCATTTATTCGTCAGGTATATTTCCCTGATGCAGGTGTTAGTCAGGACCAGGTAGTGAACATTTTTTTTTTTTTTTTTTTTTTTTTTTTTTTTTTTTTTTTTTTTTTTTTTTTTTTTTTTTTTTTTTTTTTTTTTTTTTTTTTTTCCCCCCCCCCCCCCCCCCCCCCCCCCCCCCCCCCCCCCCCCCCCCCCCCCCCCCCCCCCCCTCTCCTGGCAACATTGTTGCTGCCCTCCTGGCAACAGTGTGGCTGCTCTCCTGGCAACATTGTTGCTGCTCTCCTGGCAACATTGTTGCTGCTCTCCTGGCAACATTGTTGCAGCTCTCCTGGCAACATTGTTGCTGCTCTCCTGGCAACATTGTTGCTGCTCTCCTGGCAACATTGTTGCAGCTCTCCTGGCAACATTGTTGCTGCTCTCCTGGCAACATTGTTGCAGCTCTCCTGGCAACATTGTTGCTGCTCTCCTGGCAACAGTGTGGCTGCTCTCCTGGCAACATTGTTGCTGCTCTCCTGGCAACATTGTTGCTGCCCTCCTGGCAACAGTGTGGCTGCTCTCCTGGCAACAGTGTTGCTGCTCTCCTGGCAACAGTGTGGCTGCTCTCCTGGCAACATTGTGGCTGCTCTCCTGGCAACATTGTTGCTGCTCTCCTGGCAACATTGTGGCTGCTCTCCTGGCAACAGTGTTGCTGCTCTCCTGGCAACATTGTTGCTGGTCTCCTGGCAACATTGTTGCAGCTCTCCTGGCAACATTGTTGCTGCTCTCCTGGCAACATTGTTGCAGGTCTCCTGGCAACATTGTTACTGCTCTCCTGGCAACATTGTTGCTGCTCTCCTGGCAACAGTGTGGCTGCTCTCCTGGCAACATTGTGGCTGCTCTCATTACAACATTGTTGCTGCTCTCCTGGCAACATTGTTGCAGCTCTCCTGGCAACATTGTTGCTGCTCTCCTGGCAACATTGTTGCTGCTCTCCTGGCAACATTGTTGCTGCTCTCCTGGCAACAGTGTTGCTGCTCTCCTGGCAACATTGTTGCTGCTCTCCTGCAACATTGTTGCTGCTCTCCTGGCAACATTGTTGCTGCTCTCCTGGCAACAGTGTTGCTGCTCTCTTGGCAACATTGTTGCTGCTCTCCTGGCAACATTGTTGCTGCTCTCCTGGCAACATTGTTGCTGCTCTCCTGGCAACATTGTTGCAGGTCTCCTGGCAACATTGTTACTGCTCTCCTGGCAACATTGTTGCAGCTCTCCTGGCAACATTGTGGCTGCTCTCATGGCAACATTGTTGCTGCTCTCCTGGCAACATTGTTGCTGCTCTCCTGGCAACAGTGTTGCTGCTCTCCTGGCAACAGTGTGCTGCTCTCCTGGCAACATTGTTAGCTGGCTCTCCTGGCAACATTGTTGCTGCTCTCCTGGCAACATTGTTGCTGCTCTCCTGGCAACATTGTTGCTGCTCCTGGCAACATTGTGCTCCCAACTGTTGCTGCTCTCTGGCAACATTGTTGCTGCTCTCCTGGCAACATTGTGGCTGCTCTCCTGGCAACATTGTTGCTGCTCTCCTGGCAACATTGTTGCTGCTCTCCTGGCAACATTGTTGCTGCTCTCCTGGCAACAGTGTGGCTGCTCTCCTGGCAACATTGTTGCTGCTCTCCTGGCAACATTGTTGCTGCTCTCCTGGCAACATTGTTGCTGCTCTCCTGGCAACATTGTTGCTGCTCTCCTGGCAACAGTGTGCTCTCTCCTGGCAACATGTTGCTGCTCTTCCTGGCAACATTGTTGCTGCTCTCCTGGCAACAGTGTAGCTGCTCTCCTGGCAACATTGTGGCTGCTCTCCTGGCAACATTGTTGCTGCTCTCCTGGCAACATTGTTGCTGCTCTCCTGGCAACATTGTTGCTTCTCCTGGCAACATTGTTCTGCTCTCTCTGGCAACATTGTTGCTGCTCTCCTGGCAACAGTGTTAGCTGCTCTCCTGGCAACACATTGTTGCTGCTCTCCTGGCAACATGTGCTTCTCCTGCAACATTGTTGCTGCTCTCTGGCAACATTGTTGCTGCTCTCCTGGCAACAGTGTTGTGCTCTCCTGGCAACATTGTTGCTGCTCTCCTGGCAACATTGTTGCGCTCTCCTGGCAACATTGTTGCTGCTCTCCTGGCAACATGTGTTGCAGTCTCCTGGCAACATTGTTGCTGCTCTCCTGGCAACATTGTTGCTGCTCTCTGGCACAGTGTATGCTCTCTGGCAACATTGTGCTGTCTCTGGCAACATTGTTGCTGCTCTCCTGGCAACATTGTTGCTGCTCTCCTGGCAACATTGTTGCTGCTCTCCTGGCAACATTGTTGCTGCTCTCCTGGCAACATTGTTGCTGCTCTCCTGGCAACATTGTTGCTGCTCTCCTGGCAACAGTGTGGCTGCTCTCCTGGCAACATGTGTTGCTGCTCTCCTGGCAACATTGTTGCTGCTCTCCTGGCAACATTGTTGCTGCTCCTGGCAACAGTGTTGCTGCTCTCCTGGCAACATTGTTGCTGCTCTCCTGGCAACATTGTTGCTGCTCTCCTGGCAACAGTGTTACTGCTCTCCTTGCAACATTGTTGCAGCTCTCCTGGCAACAGTGTTGCTGCTCTCCTGGCAACAGTGTGGCTGCTCTCCTGGCAACATTGTTGCTGCTCTCCTGGCAACATTGTTGCTGCTGTCCTGGCAACATTGTTGCTGCTCTCCTGGCAACATTGTTGCTGCTCTCCTGGCAACATTGTTGCTGCTCTCCTAGCAACATTGTTGCTGCTCTCCTGGCAACAGTGTGGCTGCTCTCCTGGCAACAATGTTGCTGCTCTCCTGGCAACAGTGTTGCTGCTTTCCTGGCAACAGTGTTGCTGCTCTCCTGGCAACAGTGTTGCTGCTCTCCTGGCAACAGTGTGGCTGCGTCTTCCTATCAAAACAATTTTGTTTTACTCTTCTTGAACCGAAATTCAGAGGGATATGATTTTCCTATATAATGGCTATTTCTCACAATTTCTCTGCTCATTTCAAATTTCTTTTTATCTTCCCTCGTATATTTCTATGAATGAACTTGATGAATGGAATAAATAATGAGTTTTCATATGAATCAGGGAACGGGTGGGATTTAAACCCATGGCAGGTGTGACCTAAAACTCACAGGCCAGTTCGTTAACCACCGAGCCAGCTGCCCGCTGAGTTTTAGGTCTCATATGCCATTGGTTCAAACCCCACCTGTTCCGCTAATTATTTTCTGTCAAATTATTACGGCTTCCATACATATTTATCCTTGTATTATTATTATTATTATTATTATTATTATTATTATTATTATTATTATTATTATTATTATTATTATTATTATTATTATTATTATTATATTATTATTATTATTATTATTATTATTATTATTATTATTATTATTATTATTATTATTATTATTATTATTATTATTATTATTATTATTATTATTATTATTATCATCATCATCATCATCTTCATCATTATTATATTATTGTTATTGTAATTTTTTGTTCACATATCTCTCCACAGATTTTTTAAATAATATTTATCACTGCCTCAGCTATTATATAAATAAAATGGAAATGAAATACCTGTCTCAAATCTGTTAATCAGTTCATATATTGCAATATATTACGCATCAATATCCTTAACAATGAATGTTATGTAATATTAAATTGCACTATTACAATTTTTTTTAATACAGTCATTAACTAAGACTTGGAAACATTATCATTCTGCCCAGCTACATGACCTTTTCAACAGGAATTTATCACATGGAGTAATGGCAATGTGCTGAATATCTCTGTTAACAGTAGTTGTTTACCATATACTTTCTCGTTACTGTGTACTTATGTAGACGATTTTATGTATCAAGTCGAGGACTTACAGTCTTGTGTATATTTTTCCTTTGAACAGAGCCACTTCTTGCTGAAGTCAAAGACGAAGACGGTGTACTAAGTCTTACGAGTCAAGTTGTTGTGGAGTCCTGATCTTCCTCGTCCTGTGCGTTCCCTCACGCAAGTCACAGCGATGCTGATTTTATAAAATTGGGTTGGTGGGGGTGGGGAAGGG
This sequence comes from Cherax destructor, assembly GCA_009830355.1. NCBI lineage: Eukaryota > Metazoa > Arthropoda > Malacostraca > Decapoda > Parastacidae > Cherax > Cherax destructor. Next base: position 8,033 of record WNWK01014171.1, on the reverse strand, counting down.
TTTGTGTCAGTTAGATTCTACAAATTATGAGCAAAATTTAAGCTGCTGTAGGAAGAAGTTCGGGTTACACAACAACTGAAGAAGACCTCAGAGCTCAAAGGAGGAGAAGAAAGAAAGTTTTTCACTATTAAGCGAGGTGACTATGAATTTTTGCCCCCCGAGTTTTGATTCCAAGACAAAATAACATTTGTAGAGACGATCCACTGATGTTATTCTCTTACTGCAATTCTCTCTCTATCTCTTTCTCTCTCTCATTCAATTAAAAACCAGAACTGGTTTCTCGCTAAGGCTAGGACTAGAGGGAAGAGGTTACTTTAGGGCTCAGAGGTCACAACATACTGAGATTAAGGTCAAGGCTTTAGGTCAGGTCAGTTGAGAACCTACATAAGCACAAGTCAGGCCACTTGGAAAAAATGTGTATGCACAAGTCAGGTCACTTGACAACCTATGTATGTATATTATGCCATGCCACTTATGGAACTGTGCATGTATAGGCCAAGTCAATTATGTACCTGTGTTCATGTCAGGTCACATAAAAACCTGTGTATGTGCACTCCAAGTCTCTTGAGGCCCTGTGTATAAGTAGGCTCCATGTGCCTACCCACTACTGATTTCATTTATTAATGTTGTTACTGTTATCTATGTTAAGTTTATTTTGAGTAGGATTTATTGCATATATATATATATATATATATATATATATATATATATATATATATATATATATATATATATATATATATATATATATATGCCTTGTGAAATAGGAAGTGGACCAAGCAGTATAGTAAAAATGATAAAAGATGATGATAAAAATAATTAGGATGAGAAATTATGAATGTGGAGATGGTGATGATAATGATGGTGATATTGAGGATGAAGACGATTGTAAATAAAGAAGAGGAAAATTAGTGCATGGAAAAAAAAAAGATCAGACTCATCTGCAAATACACAGCTGCATTATTTTCAATCCCGGCTTCATGAGAGAAATTTCCACAATAAAATTGAATGATTGATGGATATGTAGCCTCCTTGTGATGCTCGAACTTTAAATACATTTATGTCTCTTGTAGAATATATTTGTACCTTTTGTAGAATACATTTGTTCTTGTAGAAAACATTTATTCTTGTAGGAAACATTTGTTCTTGTAGAATACATTTGGTCTTGTAGAAAACATTTGGTCTTTTAGAATACATTTATAACTTTTATTTAATAAATTTGTAACTCCATGTATTATTTTTTTTCTTCGAAATTCTGGTTTCCCTGGATTTTTCAACAGTGCTGCCTCCTTCGGTGTTCCTTCCAGCACTGCTGAAGTCACTCCCAACACTGATGATGTCGTTTCCACCACTGCTGAAGTCGGTTCCACCACTGCTGAAGTCGGTTCCAGCACTGTTAAAGTTAATTCCAACATTGCAGAAGTCAGTTCCAGCACTGCTGAAGTCAGTTCCAGCACTGCTGAAGTCAGTTCCAGAACTGCTGAAGTCTGTTCTAACCTGCTAATGTAGATGAATTAGGCACGTGCAACATTTGGTTAACTTCACTTTGTAGTCGTTTTGTAGACAGCCTGTACTGTCTGCTAGACAGCCTATGTTGTCTGCTAGACAGCCTATGTTGTCTGCTAGATTCATATCCCACGGCACTACGGTGCTGCCCTCTCTAGGCCTGCCCAGGTCAGTGAGACACTTTTATCGCTGTTACTGTACAGCGGTTTTAGTGCCGAGCTTACTTGTAGGTTACTAGAACAGGTAGCGTGGGAAGGTTGCAGGAACATAGCCGTGGATTAGACACTTGTTTAATGATCGAAAAGTGGGTACACAGCGGGCAGAGTGGTGAGGGCGACTGGGCATCGCGTCTCACTGACCTGGGCAGGCCTAGAGAGGGTAACACCGTAGTGCCGCGGGATAGGAATCTAGCAGACAGTAAAGGCTGTCTACATTCTCTCCATGCGGTGATCCGGCAGTGGCTCCCCCATAAGGAAAGTGCCATCACGCTTTTATCGAAACGGAGGATGACAGGCGATGATCGGCAACATCCTCGAGTTCTTGACTGCAAGATGCACCAGGCGTTCTGCCCTGGTACAGGCAGAAAGACTGGGGCTGTAAATACTGGAGTCAGATGAGGTGCAGACGGGATTTCCCAGTGGGAGTGGGTCTTACCCAAGAGATGAGCCAGAAGTAGACAAGTAGGTTGTAGAAATGTGTTTGTACCACTGGCGAAACGTTTACAAAGATACCCAGACGTTGAACGTGTGTCTCATTCATCATCTTGTCGTTATTGTATATCAGTGATATGCAACTGCTGATGTCGGTTCCAACACTGCTGAAGTTAGTTCCAACACTGCTGAAGTTAGTTCCAACACTGCTCAAGTCAGTTCAATTATTGCTGAAGTTAGTTCCAACATGGCCGAAGTTATGTTGAAAATTACATATATTGCAGATAGGTTAATGAGTAAGACACATGTGCGACAGTGAGAATCTTTATTATTGAAACGTTTCGCCTACACGGTGAACTTCTTCAGTCAAATACAGAGAAAGCACTGAAGGCAGCAAAAGTGACGAAATAAAGATGATGTAATCAGTTCATCAACCTTGAAGGAATAGACAGAGGTGGTGAGTCCCTCAGCCTGGAGAAGAGTTCAGTTCCATGGTCTGGAACAAGGTGGTGAGTCCCTCAGCCTGGAGAAGAGTTCAGTTCCATGGTCTGGAACAAGGTAGTGAGTCCCTCAGCCTGGAGAAGAGTTCAGTTCCATGGTCTGGAACAAGGTGGTGAGTCCCTCAGCATGGAGAAGAGTTCAGTTCCATGGTCTGGAACAAGGTGGTGAGTCCCTCAGCCTGGAGAAGAGTTCAGTTCCATGGTCTGGAACAAGGTGGTGAGTCTCTCAGCCTGGAGAAGAGTTCAGTTCCATGGTCTGGAACAATGTGGTGAGTCTCTCAGCCTGGAGAAGAGTTCAGTTCCATGGTTTGGAACAAGGTGGTGAGTCCCTCAGCCTGGAGAAGAGTTCAGTTCCATGGTCTGGAACAAGGTGGTGAGTCTCTCAGCCTGGAGAAGTGTTCAGTTCCATGGTCTGGAACAAGGTGGTTAGTCTCTCAGCCTGGAGAAGAGTTCAGTTCCATGGTCTGGAACAAGGTGGTGAGTCCCTCAGCCTGGAGAAGAGTTCAGTTCCATGGTCTGGAACAAGGTGGTGAGTCCCTCAGCCTGGAGAAGAGTTCAGTTCCATGGTCTGGAACAAGGTGGTGAGTCTCTCAGCCTGGAGAAGAGTTCAGTTCCATGGTCTGGAACAAGGTGGTGAGTCTCTCAGCCTGGAGAAGAGTTCAGTTCCATGGTCTGGAACAAGGTGGTGAGTCTCTCAGCCTGGAGAAGAGTTCAGTTCCATGGTCTGGAACAAGGTGGTGAGTCCCTCAGCCTGGAGAAGAGTTCAGTTCCATGGTCTGGAACAATATGAAGCTAAAGTAATGGGATCTTAAATACTGTCGAAGGTGAGGTGAAAGATCTCGAAGACGTTGCAGAAGGCAGATCCGTCTGGAATCCAAGTCCTTTCACTTATAACCAGTAGTAAGTGGTGTATTTGTGCAAGATATCCTTAGTATCTTGGTATAGATGACATCTTGCAAACCCCAGCCCCCTGTATATTAATACAGGCGAAACGAATAGTGCAGAGTGAAGAATAAGTTTCTAATGCAGTTAAATATTTGCGTTGAGGATTTAACCGAATCAGTATTCACAAATTATCACATGGAAACTAATATCCCAATTTCTTTAATGAAAATAGCACATTATGTCAAACACAACCCAAAACTAATTTAAATCTTCCACTATGAGACACCAGTTTTGAAGCCAAGCTGAAGAGGCATTTCTCTTGTTATCTCAAAGACGACAACCCTAAAATTCACCAGCATATTAAGTTTGAAGCCGTTCAGACTTTGCATTATCATGCCATCAGCGTTGAAGGGTGAAGCCAGTCGGTTGTAGCACTCAGAAATTGTCGCATGAAAGCAGCATATCAATTTTCCCAGTTTATTTTATGAAAGAGTCAGGACCTACACAGGCCAAAACCTGTCAAAACTTTTCCCTAAGAGTGACCATCGTTTGAGGTTGAGTAAGTAAAAAAATGAGCTCAGTATGTATGTAAATAATTAAGTAAATTTTATTTCGAGATTAGTGCCAAAATGGCACTTACACTCCCCATTAAAAACACCGACCTTCTAAGAACAATGCACAAGTGTTAAAATTTGAAGCCAATCAAAAGAGGCTTTCTGAAGATACCTTATAATTACGAATATCAGGAATGGTTTGTATGGTACAGAGCAGAGAGCACCTGCACTTGTAAAGTGTTAGCACAGAGCACCTGCACTTGTAAAGTGTTGGCAGAGAGCACCTGCACTTGTCAAGGGTTAGCAGAGAGCACCTGCACTTGTAAAGTGTTAGCAGAGAGCACCTGCACTTGTCAAGTGTTAGCAGAGAGCACCTGCACTTGTCAAGTGTTAGCAGAGAGCACCTGCACTTGTCAAGTGTTAGCAGAGAGCACCTGCACTTGTAAAGGGTTAGCAGAGAGCACCTGCACTTGTAAAGTGTTAGCAGAGAGCACCTGCACTTGTCAAGTGTTAGCAGAGAGCACCTGCACTTGTCAAGTGTTAGCAGAGAGCACCTGCACTTGTCAAGTGTTAGCAGAGAGCACCTGCACTTGTCAAGTGTTAGCAGAGAGCACCTGCACTTGTCAAGTGTTAGCAGAGCACCTGCACTTGTCAAGTGTTAGCAGAGAGCACCTGCACTTGTCAAGTGTTAGCAGAGCACCTGCACTTGTCAAGTGTTAGCACAGAGCACCTGCACTTGTCAAGTGTTAGCAGAGAGCACCTGCACTTGTCAAGTGTTAGCAGAGAGCACCTGCACTTGTCAAGTGTTAGCAGAGAGCACCTGCACTTGTCAAGTGTTAGCAGAGAGCACCTGCACTTGTCAAGTGTTAGCAGAGAGCACCTGCACTTGTCAAGTGTTAGCAGAGAGCACCTGCACTTGTCAAGTGTTAGCAGAGAGCACCTGCACTTGTCAAGTGTTAGCACAGAGCACCTGCACTTGTCAAGTGTTAGCAGAGAGCACCTGCACTTGTCAAGTGTTAGCAGAGAGCACCTGCACTTGTCAAGTGTTAGCAGAGAGCACCTGCACTTGTCAAGTGTTGCAGAGCACTGCACTTGTCAAGTGTTGCAAGACACCTCACTTGTCAAGTGTTAGCAAACACCTCACTTGTCAAGTGTTAGCAAGAGCACTGCTGTCAAGGTTAAGAACCTGCACTTGTAAGTGTTGCAGACACTGCACTTGTCAATGTTAGAACACTGCACTTGTCAAGTGTTAGCAAGGCACTCACTTGTCAAGTGTTAGCGACACCTGCACTTGTCAAGTGTTCAGAGAGCACCTGCATTGCATGTTGCAAGAGCACCTGCACTTGTCATGTTGACAAGCACTGCACTTGTAAGTGTTGCAGAGACCTGCACTTGTAAGTGTTAGCAGAGACTGCACTTGTAAGTGTTAGCAGAGGCACCTGCACTTGTCAAGTGTTACAGAGCACCTGCACTTGTCAAGTGTAGCAGGCACCTGCATTGTCAAGTTTAGCAGGAGCACCTGCACTTGCAAGTGTTACAGAGCACCTGCACTTGCAAGTGTGCATGAAGCACCTTGTCAGTGTTAGCAGAGACCATTGTCAAGGTTAGCAAGACACCTGCACTTGTCAATGTTGCAGAACTGCATTGAATGTTAGCAGAGCACCTGCACTTGTCAAGTGTTAGCAACACCTACTTGTCAATGTTGCAGACACCTGCTTGTCAAGGTAGGAGCACCTGCACTTGTCAAGTGTTAGCAGAGAGCACGACTTGCAATGTTAGACGCACTTGTCAAGTGTTAGAGACACCTGCACTTGTCAAGTGTTAGCAGAACCCGACTTGTCAAGTGGCAAGAGCACCTGTGCAAGTGTTAGCAGGAGCACCTGCACTTGTCAATGTTAGCAAGAGCACCTGCACTTGTCAAGTGTTAGCAGAAGCACCTGCACTTGTCAAGTGTTAGCAAGAGCACCTGCACTTTCGCAGAGCACCTGCACTTGCATTGAGAGACCTGCAGTGAAGGCCTGCACTTGTCATGTTAGCAGAGCACCTCACTTGTCAAGTGTTAGCAGAGACCTGCTTGTCAAGTTTAGCAGAGCACCTGCACTTGCAGTGTAGAGAGCACCCTTTCAGTGTTAGCAGACACCTGCACTTGTCAATGTTAGCAAGCACTGATTGCAATGTTAGAGAGAGCACCTGTCAAGTGTTAGCAAGAGCACTTGCATGTTATAGACGCACTTGTCAGTTTGCAGAACCCTGCACTTGTCATGTTAGGAGCACCTGCACTTGTCAAGTTTAGCAAGAGCACCTGCACTTGTCAAGTTAGCAGAGCACCCACTTGCAATGTTAGGAAAACCTGCTTGGTAAGACCTCACTTGAAGTAGAACACCCACTTGAAGTTTAGACACCTGCAAGTTGCACCACTGTTGAGGAGCCTGACTTGTCGAATGTTACAGAGCACCTGCACTTGTCAAGGTTGCAGAGCACCTGCACTTGTTGACTGCACTTGTATGTTAGAGAGCACCTGCACTTTAAGTGTTGAGAACACCTGACTTGATGTCAGGCACTCCTCAATTAGCAGAGCACCTGCACGTAGTAGCAGAGGCACCTGCACTTGTCAAGTGTTGAACCGCACTTGTCAAGTGTTAGCAGAGGCCTGCACTTGTCAAGTGTTAGCAGAGACCTGCACTGCATGTTAGCAAGAGCACCTGCCTTGTCAAGTTTCAAGAGCACCTGCACTTGATGCAAGAGCACTGCCTTGTCAAGTGTTAGCAGAGCACCTGCACTTGTCAAGTGTTAGCGAGAGCACCGCACTTGCAGGTTGCAGAGCACCTGCACTTGTCAAGTGTTAGCAAGACACCTCACTTTCAAGTGTTAGCAGAGCACCTGCACTTTCAAGTGTTAGAGAGACCTGCACTTGTCAATGTTCAAAGCCTGCACTTGTCAATGTTAGCAGAGCACCCACTTGTCAAGTTAGCAAGACACCTTTGTCAAGTGTTGCAGAGAGCACCTCATGTTACAGGCCCTTTAGTAGGCACGACCTGCATTGCAGAGCAAACCTGTTGTAATTTAGCAGAGCCTGCACTTGTCAAGGTTAGCGAGAGCACCTGCCTTGCAATGTTAGAGAGACCTGCACTTGTCAAGTGTTAGCAGAGCACCTGCACTTGTCAAGTGTTACAGAGAGCACCGCACTTGTCAAGTGTTAGCAGAGAGCACCTGCACTTTAAGTTTCAGAGCACCTGCACTTGTCAAGTGTTGACGAGAGCACCTGCACTTGTCAAGTGTTAGCAGAGACACCTGCCTTTAAGTGTTGAGACCTGCACTTGTCAAGTTAGCGGATTGTAGTTAGACACCTGCTTGTCAAGGTGCAGAGCTGCTTAGTGTTAAGGAGCCTGCACCTTAAGTGTTAGCGGCACCTGCACTTGCAATGTGAGAAGCACCTCTTGTAGGTTAGCAGAGCACCTGCATTGCAAGTTTGAGCAGCCTCATCTGGAGGACCTGACTTGCAGTAGAAGAACGCATTGTCAGTTTAGAAGACTACTCAGTAGTGTTAGCAGACCCTTATGTTGCGCAGAGAGCACTTTCAAGTGTTAAGAGAGCACCTGCACTTGTCAAGTGTTAGCGAGCACCTGCACTTGTCAAGTTGCAAGAGCACCTCACTTGTCAAGGTTAGCAGAGCCTGCAAGTGTTACGCAAGACTGCACTTGAATTGTTAGCAGCACTGAAGGTTAGGGACCGCTTGCAGTGAGCTTGTCAGTTTAGCAGAGACCCTGCACTTTCAAGTGTTAGCGAGAGCACCTGCACTTGTCAAGTGTTAGCAGAGAGCACCTGCCTTGTAGGTTTAGCAGGACACTCTTCAAGTGTTAGCGAGAGCCCTGCACTTTCCAAGTGTTGGAAAGGCACCTGACTTGTCAAGTGTTAAGAGAGCACCTGCACTTGTAAGT
>WNWK01014170.1:0-52451 GCA_009830355.1 Cherax destructor | reverse complement strand
ATATGAGTGGGAGGGGCTGGGTTTGATTAGTGCGGTACAGGAGTAAATTTTAGGTAGTGGTGGTTTTGATAAGGACCTGCCTTGTAGGGGCCAGTAGGCCTTCTGCAGTGTTCCCCATTCTTATGTTCATGTTCTTGATATAAATCCCAGTAATCTATTTGCCTGATTACGCACGCTTAGGCATTGCTGTCTTGGTTTAAGGTTGCTGCTTACCATAACACCCAAGTCCTTTTCGCATTCTGTACGACTAGGTTCAACATTATTAAGCTGATAGATGCTAAGGTTATGAACATTCCGCTTTAGGTTTTTATTAATATTTCTTATCAGTTTTTTTTTGAACACATGACGAGTGATTGTACTCAAGAACGGATAGTCACAGGAAGATTTTGGAAACTGGTGATTGAGAATTCCTTGTAGACTTGGGGATGAGGGGGTTTCATTCTTCCTGATATTTTCTCCACTTATAAGTCCAGTCAAAGCAGTTGAAAAATGGGAAATAGCGGATATAATTCATATAAAAACTACAATATACTCCTTCAGATCGTAGAAATATAAAAGTTCTCCGTCTGGCTGCACGAATCCTCTTATAGCGATGCCGTAATGATTTAGCAATCTATGAGAAACACGAGAAATCTTGTGTAAACCCACACTGCCCTGGGTTATGCAATTATTGTGATTCAACGTATTTGGCCATTTTGTTTCTTAAAAACCTCAAATGTTTTGATAATTTGAGACGTTATCACTATCAGTCAATTTTTTTAGTTGTTTTACTGCTTAATTTTACGGAATAGAGATGTCAGAGTTGTAAATGACTATGGAATGATTTATGTGACCAGGCACCTCCTATACATGATTAAGGCATGAGATAGTGATTTCTTGCAGATTTGATGGATATGGAGTTCCATGAATAAGGAACTAAGGCAGAGTGCTGGAGCATGTTATCAATGGCTTTTTCGAAGTGGACTGTGGTAAGGGTTATCCAGAAATTGTGGAGATGTCGACCTGGTTTTGAATCTCGCAAAAAAAACCTTTTGGATTGTCAATCTTTAGACTGATTTATGGCTTCACCATTTCTTTGTTGTCGTCAGTATATTTTTTTTGGTTTGAGAAAGTGGGTTCAGATGTCATACACGCTTTAAGAATAGGTGTTATTTATACTGGGTTTGGAGTAAACAAATCCAATCAGTTTAAAAGCGGTGCCAAAAGGGAAAAAGTTCCTTTTGTCTCACAAATAGGTACGAAGATATATACGGATCCAAGAGCTGGGGAAATTTCTTTCTGTCTTCCCCGCAAACACGAAATAACAACACGAAACAGAAAGAAACGAAAACGAGAAAAGAGAGAAAAGTTTTAATTGCATTTAGACCCCCCTAGGACATGAGAACAAGTGCCTCCACCTCTTGTCGGAGCTCATTGTCTTAAGGAACGAGAGGTGGCGCTACCAGTGATGTTGGTGTTGGAGTGCCTTTTTTCTCTTCCTCTTTTTCACATCTTTCTTTCTTTATTTCTCTTTTCTCTCTTTTCTCTCTCTGCGCGTTCTTTTCTAGAACACTGTTAAACTAATATCTCATTGGTTTGTTTCGCAATATAACAACTGTTCTCTTGGAAATATTTTCAGCTCTTAATTATTCTGAAGAAAATGTGACTATTGCCATACATCTCCATCTTACACTTAGACCACTGACTGTAAACCAGAGGCCCTGCTGCTGCTGCTGCTGCTGCTGCTGCTGTCCTCCATAGTAACTCTCAGTATCCTGAGTCCAGCACCGTTAGTCATATGTTCCTGTTGCTATTTTGGTGCCGTAATCCGTCACAATGACACTGAAGCCAGAGTTCAGCACCAGATGTCTCTGTTTGAGTGGTCCACAATAGTGCTATAGTAGACTGGGTCAACATACCATCAACCCCTCAAAAAAAAAAAAATCTAACAAAATATCTGTCAACGTTTTATGGCTGTGTAGTTTTCTGGTATTAGCTGTAGTGAACGACAAAAAAAATGTTTACCAAAATCTGACTACAGAAAGGGGTGGTTAAAACTGGGTCGCTTCCAAGATAGCCATCACTGATCCTGGTAATCAGGAAGGCAGCTATAGCTCCATTATTATTAGATGTAGTAAAATAATTTTGGGGTTTTAAGGTTCAAGGAATTCATTGCCTCAAACAAATTTCATTGCAACTGCTGAGACCCTTAAATCAAAGATTGTGACCAACAATCATGAATGAAACGCCATTACAAATAGCTCCCAAATTATTTAACCTGAAAAGCAGTTTTAAGGAAAGAGAAAACAGAATTTCTTATTTTTGAGAATAACTTTATTACAAGTTTCAGAATAATGTATTTCAGAGATTATACTGCAGCATCAGTGAAAAAATATCATACTAAATCAAAATTATAAAATAAATTAAAAATCATACTAAATGAAAAGGTGAAAATGTCCTCTAATTCCTTTGAAAATTGGTTGTGGGATTTTCACAGAACATAAGATGGCGTGAAATATTTGCAGAAGTACATAAAGCACATAGCTTCTACAACAGCAAACGGAGGGTACTGCAACCAGTTTAGCAATTGCAATGTATCATTTCAGCAGGGTGTAAGGCGCAGCATTCATTTCAGACATGATTGGTATAAGTTGATTTTTCGAGTCTTCAGCCCATTTCAAATCATCAATATCACCTCCATTCCCATCCATATCATGGTCTGAAAGTACACCTGGAGACAATAAAATCTGGTGGAAGACTCAGTTGGAGAAGACGGTCGAGCAGAATCAATAATTTTTCAGAGACGACTTTCTTAGTCAATATGTCAGAGTGCATGTGCTCTTTCCACTATTTCTGCAAAGCCTCTTGGCTAACTGTGCGATATAAAATACAGCAGTTTACAATCTGCGGTAGAATAATGGGGAAGAATAAGGAATAAGTTAAGTGTCCTCTCGAATCAGCTTAGTGGAATGTGCCATGTAGTGTCATTGGGGCACAGTGATGTTAACATCGGAGTCTCCTTCTGCCTGAATGACAGTAAATCCCACCCTCCTCATTTCATCACTTAAGCTGATTAGTCGCTGCTTGTTACTTCCTCTTCAAAGGAATTCTTCATTCTTTCCTTCAACTACGGTTTCACTGGTTACGTTCACACCTGATAAATGGTGGTTTGTCCCCGTCTCTGGTGTGCGTTATCTTTCATCGAGAAACTTGCCTCATACTCGTCAACCTCTGCAGTTTCTGCTACATAATGCTTGTAAATTTTCATATGCCTTGGCTACTTTACCAACGTATCCCTCTTCCTGCACCTAAGCTTGCCTAGTAAAGAGCCTTCGTCAACACATATCTATCAGTCTTCGTGATAGCTTCTAATGTCTCTTCACATAATGGTATCACGTTACAATGATTATCGATGACTTAGGCCTTTCTCAAGATGTTTTTGTCCTCAAAAAGGGATGCTAGGTTTGGACTCAGCTCATTTTTCATGACATCCTTTAGAGCTTCTGTCCTGGACACTACAAGGAATTCCTAGAACAGTTGGCCAGGACCAGTTGTTTTTAATTAGCAACTGTGACAACAGATTTTTTTCCCAGGGTCTTCTTTCTTTACCCTCTTGAAAAGGAACGAAAATACAGACTGTCAATTCATTCTATCGACGATATTCCTTCCAACAGATTCGCATTCATGCATATTGACGACTTCCTTTGCCACCCTACCACTGATGATATTTCTGAGTGAGCGATCAGAAGAGAAAGGTGAATGTTAAATCAGGTTTGTTCTTATCGTAGTGTCTGATACGTCGTTTTCTATTTTGTCGTCATTTGAATCTTTACGTTGTTCACTTGAATTCCTGAAGGGCAGTGTCGAACTCAGACATTATGAGAGCTGAAAAGTTCACAATGCTCGCAGTTCGTCAGTCATCTTTTTGACACGAATCAAGCCGCATGTGCTTTCTACTTGAAAGATATGAAATCGTCAGCTGCCCAACGTCATTCGTCTCTCGTTATTCACACATTCTGAAGAATACCTGCTATTGATCAGCATCTTTAAGCCGTGGTCCACCATAGTGACGCTCAGGTAACTGTGTCCAGCGCCTGTAATCCAGTTGTTCTTGTTGCTGTCGGCTTATTTACTTTCCAAACCATCCTTCGACAAACTGATTCACCATGATCTATTAAACAACAAATAATAAAAACATTAGCAACAATAACCACAGTTATGGCAACAATCACATCAGCCACAATAACAGCAACAACAACACATTATCACCATCACCGTCATCATGGTTATCATCTCACTATTACAATCATTTATTTTATCTAAAAAATGCTTGAAACATTTACGAAATTTACACTAACTACTTTAAGCACGTTGTAACAGAAATTGAACCTCAGCAAATGCATGGTTGCGAAACTTGTTGAACGGGATAGAAAACTGGAAACGAATAAAAACGAGGGCACAGAGGCTGTAATGGCTTCTATGGCGGCGGGTTGTGCAAAAGTGTTTGGGGCAAGTGCAGGGTCGTTTTACCTGCTAGGGTTGGTTGGTTAGGCATAGGTGCTTGAGGAGGGGAGACTCAACAATGAGAGCACGTTGTCAGGGAAAATAATGGCTGAGGCTCCATTTGCTACTAACAGCTCATTGAGGATGGTAGAGCAGAGCAGGTCATCGCCCTGTGCTGCGTCTCTCGCCAACATGTCACTACGTACCCTTCATTACACCTTCCTGGATGGACCCTGAGGATATAGGATAGGAGGGTGGATCTTGGGCTTGTTGCATGCCGGGATTAGGGTGGGGGATGGGAAGGGGTGGGGCTCCAGACATTGTTGTGTAGAGGTGGCAGTAGGTGCCCTGCTAGAACTCGGTAGATTGGGGAAGGAATCTTGGGACAGCATGGGAGGTGACTGTGTAGTGGTTTTCTTGGCATTCGCCAATTTCTTATCGTCCAGAATTTTCTGGACTATAGTTTTCCTGGTAGGGCAGATGGGGGAGACAGCATGGTGTTTCCTGATGCAAGGGCACACTTAGGTTTGCTTCTGTTGGTTCAATCCATGTAAACATGTTCACCTGAATATATGTTGCAGACGGTTTTTTCGCTGGTGCATTAATTAATGGTGGATTAATTTCAGCGACTGTTGGTTGTTCAAGTTCTTGGCAAACTTGTATGCCTTGAGGACCATGAAGGTGGGGTTAGCTCGGTTGATCTCGTCCAAGATTTCTTCAGCAGAGTTTTCACGCATGAAGCTGTTGATGCATGCAACAAACACAGAGCTCTGGGCCTGAAAGTTGTCTGGGAAATGGGGTGATACCTCATTGTTGAGTTTGTCTAGAACATCTCTTTTTAGTAATTGGAGTAACTCCTCTTCCTAGGAGAGCAGTAGTACTGCACCAGAGTGGGTTATGAATAAATCCACAGGTGCAACTGTGGCACTACTACAAATGCAGTCTAAAAGCTGACTCAGTCTAAAAGCAGTCTAAAAAGCTGACTCAGATAATATGCCGAAAAGAAACAACAATCCTGTGTGTCCTGCATTCCTACTTCAGCTGACTTATGAAGGTCAGCCCTTAAGATAGCCTACCCTCGAGGGAGTGAGGGGACGGGGCCCAAGGCAATGATCGGTCAGAGTTTAATATACCGCACGGGCTACTGGATGGTCACCTTGCCTTGTTTTAAGTCGCCAAAGGCGAAGTGCCGAAATAGAAGACAGGAACGGTAGAAGGACAGCAGTGTAAGTAGTGTGTTTGTGGTTAGGCCAGTGTAATGGTTGGGGTACTGGGAGGGGGAGGATGAGGTAGGGGAGTGATGGGAAGAGGGGGAACAAGCAAGCTCGTCACCGCCTTACCCTCTTGAAGAGGTGGGGCTCGAAGTGACAGCAAGCAAGTTTTTCCCCTCAGCTCTAGATAACTCAGGATAACCCAAAAATATTTTGGGTCTCAGTGCTCGGAGTGGAATCGCCGACGTCTTCTCGCCGCGCCGTCCTGGGCTCTTGAATGCCGGGTCTTCTCGCTGCGCCGTCCTGGGCTCTGAATGCCGGGTCTTCCTCGCTGCGCCGTCCTGGGCTCTTGAATGCCGGGTCTTCTCGCTGCGCCGTCGTATGGAAATCGAATCGCGAAATGAAAGGAATGCCTCCTTATACACACACACCTCTTTATACATGCCTCTTACATACGTCTCTCTGGGGTTCAACAGAAGGAGGGTCAAGCCTCCACCGTCTTGTGCTGAATGACATACATGGGTTTAGCGCTTAACATGAATTAATCAAACAACAACAAGAGTAGAAACTATAAACTAGACACCATGTAACTACTTACATTCACCCCATAAAAGGGTTTTTGATTTACGAAATCGGAGCTACACTTGCCTTCCAAGGTAAATGCAAGTGTAGCTTGCCTACGATATTGCCTACGATATATAACTCCTATGGGTTTAACACTTCCCAATGAATGTAATAACACTTCATTAAACCCAGCCATCGCCGGAAGTTAATCCCCACCCCACAAAAAAAGGAGTTGCCTGAATGCTGGTGAAGATATCGTCATCAAAGGAACTGGTGCTTCCCTGAACTTCCTTCGATTAGTACTGATAGCCTTCACATCCACCCCTGCGGGTTCAACGCCTCCACCTTGATGATCAAGATTAAGAAACTGAACGCTTTCTACAAGACAGAGGGACTGATTGCCTGATCTTCCCCCGCCTTCCGTAAATAATCTTTTTATTGAACTGATAAGCTACTGGCTAGCGAAACATCTTAATAATAACGTACCCAACCTAAAGAACCTAAAGAATAAAAACGCACAATACCCTGACTGGAACAATACACAAATAACCCCCACACAGGAGACAAACTTACGAAGACGTTTTGGTCCCACTTGAACCTGTGTAACTAGTTAATGTAATATAGATGGTTTAAGATAAGATAAGATTTTCTTCGGATTTTTAACCCCGGAGGATTAGCCACCCAGGATAACCCAAGAAAGTCAGTGGTTCATCGAGGAGTGTTTGTCTTATTTCCATTGGGGTCCTCAATCTTGTCCCCCAGGATACGACCCACACCAGTCGACTAACACCCAGGTACCTGTTTGCTGCTAGGTGAACACCCGCCGGGAATCGAACCCGGGCCCTCCGTGTGAAGCGGGGCTTTAGCCACCAGGCCACCGGGCCACGACAAGTTGTGCAGCATTTGGGAATCTTTACTGAGGGAAACGTTTAGCTAACCAGCGGCTTCTTCACTTCAATACAGAGGACATCTTCGACACTTCATGGCGTAACTATCAGTTATAAGTCAGAACTAAGTGACCTACACATATAACATGTATAAAAGAATGAAATACATAAAATACATACGAGTTTGTCCTACATATACCGTATACATTCGACAGACCCAAGCAGCAATTTCGAAGCCACACTACACCTCGTGCAGTGATCACCAGGAGAAGCCTCCAAGCACGATGAAGGTATATTAGAGAAGCCTTAAATCTGTCACTCTCTGGAAAACATCGTACATGAAGTGTCACATACGCTGTAAAATTCATATTTATTTACCAAACTGGTCAGTCTTTTTTGTCTCTCTCTCTCTCACACACACACACACATACACACATACACACACACATCTTTATCTATGGCCTGAAGGAAGTCGAAGGGGACACCCACGACAGAAGAAAACAGGAGGAGAAAGAAAGGATCAAAGGTATCCTGCTAGCAATAGGGGGAGACACGTCCCAAGTGGCAATTTTTCGGAGAATCGGGTGGTACAGAAGGGGAAGAAATCGACCTCTCAAGGTAATCTTCAAGGCAGAATCAGCCCGCACCACGATCCTGCAAGAGAAAGCACGGCTGAGGACGAATCAGGGGTACCGGAATGTATACCTAGATCGGGACAGAACGCAGGAAGAAAGGGAGGCCCTGAAGGAGAAGATAAGAAGGCGAAGAGAGGAGAGAGAGGAGACAGCGAGATACGGAGGACACCAAGCTCAAGCAGGACAATCACACACACTGGAAGTACCCATGACAGGCCTCAAATCACAAAAAACCCACGACAACCATACACTTTAACACAACACACACTCATCAGTCCTCCTGTCCCCACCCTAGAAACCCAAAACCCACCATCACAGCTACCCCCCACCCCCACCACAAACTCCACCCCAAAAACCCATACAATCCCCCCACCCATGCTGCAACCCCCTATGGGCACCCTGCCTTCACCCCCCCCAACCCACCAAGATCTCCCCAGGGCCACAGTATTGGAAACAAGGTTGAAAGTTTGGTACACAAACGCGGATGGAATTACGAATAAGTATGAAGAGTGGAATGAAAGAATAGGTGAGGTGTCCCCAGACATCATAGCTGTCACAGAAACTAAACTCAATGAAACAGTAACAGACACAATCTTCCCACAGGGATATCAGATCCTGAGGAAAGATAGGAGCAGGGGGGGAGGAGGGGTCGCACTGCTTGTAAGGAACCGTTGGAGATTCGAGGAAATGAAAGGAATGGAGGTGTGTAGAGAAAGGGACTTCATAGTAGGTACCATCCAGTCTGTGGAGCACAAGATAGTCATTGCAGTGATGTATAACCCACCACAGAACTGCAGGAGGCCAGGTGAGGAATATGATGAGAACAACAGAGCGATGGTGGACACTCTGACGGAGGTGGCAAGAAAAGCGCACATGAGCAAAGCGAAGCTACTGGTCATGGGCGATTTCAACCACAGGGAGATCGACTGGGAGAACCAAGAACCACGGGGGGGGGGGTTCAGAAACTTGGAGAGCCAAGATGATGGACGTGGTCCTGGAAAACCTGATGCACCAACATGTCAGGGACACGACCAGAGAGAGAGGAGAAGATGAACCAGCAAGACTGGACCTTGTATTCACCCTGAACAGCTCAGATATTGAAGACATAACACAAGAGAGCCCCCTGGGAGCCAGTGACCATATGGTGCTGAGCTTTGAGTACATTGTAGAGCTACAGGTGGAGAGGGAAAACGGTACCGAAAGAGACAAACCAGACTTTAAAAGAGGAAACTACATGGGCATGAGGAATTCCCTGCAGGAGGTTCAGTGGGAAAGGAAAATGGAAGGACAGACAATAAATGAAATGATGGAATACGTAGGGGCAAAGTGCAAGGAGGCAGAGGAACGGTTTATACCCAGAGGAGAAAGATTAAACGGGAAGGCCAGAAAGAGCCCCTGGTTTACCCAAAGGTGCAGGAAGGCAAAGACTCAGAGTGTCAGAGAATGGAAAAGGTACAGAAGGCAAAGAACCCAAGTAAACAAAGAGGTTAGTAGAAGAGCTAGAAACGAGTATGCACAGGTATGGAGGGAGGCCCAGAAACAGTACAAAAACGACATAGCATCGAAAGTTAAGTCCGACCCGAAACTGATGTACAGTCACATCAGAAGGAAGACAACAGTCAAGGACCAGGTGATAAGGCTGAGGAGAGAAGATGGGGAACTCACAAGTAACGACCAAGAGGTATGTGAGGAGCTCAACTTGAGGTTTAAGGAAGAATTCACAGTTGAGGAAGGAAGGAAGCTAGGTAGACAGGACGGGGTGTGTCAACAACAAGGGATGTATCAAGTGCTAGAGGGCATACACACAACTGAGGAGGAGGTGAAGCAGTTACTCAGTGACCTTGATACCTCAAAGGCGATGGGTCCGGACAATATCTCCCCGTGGGTTTTTCGGGAAGGAGCTGAGGTACTGAGTGTGCCACTTACCATAATATTCAACACATTCCTTGAAACTGGGCAGCTACCTGAGGTATGGAAGAAGGCCAACGTAGTCCCCATCTTTAAAAAAGGAGACAGAAAAGAGGCACTAAACTATAGACCGGTGTCACTTACGTGTATAGTGTGCAAAGTCCTGGAGAAAATCATCAGGAAAAGAATGGTGGAGCACCTCGAGCTGAACAGGATAATAAACACCAGACAGCACGGATTCCGGGAAGGCAAATCCTGTGTAACAAACCTCCTAGAGTTCTATGATAAAGTAACAGAGGTAAGGCAAGAGAGAGAAGGGTGGGTTGATTGCATTTTCCTGGACTGCAGGAAGGCCTTCGACACAGTTCCTCACATGAGATTAGTAAAGAAGTTGGAAGAACAAGCATGTATAACAGGAAGGGCACTGGAATGGATCAGGGAATACCTCACAGGAGGCGTGATGAGGTATCACAGTGGGCGCCTGTGACGAGCGGTGTACCGCAGGGGTCAGTCCTAGGACCAGTGTTATTCTTGGTATATGTAAATGACATGACGGACGGGATAGACTCAGAAGTGTCTCTGTTCGCAGATGATGTGAAATTAATGAGGAGAATCACATCGGAAGAGGACCAAGCAGGACTTCAAACAGACCTGGACAAGCTTGACATCTGGTCTAGCAACTGGCTTCTCGAATTCAATCCCACCAAATGCAAAGTCATGAAGATCGGAGAAGGGCAAAGAAGACCGCTGACAGAGTACAGGCTAGGCGGACAAAGGCTACAAACCTCGGCAAAGGAGAAAGACCTTGGGGTGAGTATAACGCCAAGCACGTCTCCGGAGGCACACATCAACCAGATAACTGCGGCAGCATATGGGCGACTGGCAAACCTAAGATTAGCGTTCCGTTACCTTAACAAGGAATCGTTCAAGACACTGTACACCGTGTACGTCAGGCCCATACTAGAATATGCAGCACCAGTCTGGAACCCACACCTGGTCAAGCACGTAAAGAAACTAGAGAAAGTGCAAAGGTTTGCGACAAGGTTAGTTCCACAACTCAGGGGTCTGTCCTATGAAGAAAGGTTGAGGGAAATAGGACTAACAACACTGGAGGAAAGAAGGGTCAGAGGAGACATGATAACGACATACAAAATACTGCGGGGAATCGACAAGGTAGACAGTGACAGGATGTTCCAGAGAGGGAACACAGAAACAAGGGGACACAACTGGAAGCTGAAGACTCAGATGAGTCAAAGGGATGTTAGGAAGCATTTCTTCAGCCACAGAGTAGTCAGGAAGTGGAATAGTCTAGAGAAAGATATAGTGGAGGCAGGAACCATACATAGTTTTAAGACAAGGTATGATAAAGCTCATGGAGCAGGGAGAGCAGAGACCCAGTAGCGGACAGCGAAGAGGCGGGGCCAGGAGCTGAGTCTCGACCCCTGCAACCACAATTAGGTGAGTACAATTTTAGGTGAGTACACAACACACACACGGAGAGCGCGTTAGAGTGTAGTGGGACACAAGGCTCCGTGAATCTTAGTGTTTTTAGGTGGTACATTAGCTGCTAGAGAAGCCAGTGGTAGTGACAGGGTCAGTGAACAACCCTACAAGTGATAACCAAAGATATTAACTAAAAAAAATGCGAGAGAAAGCCTGAAATTACAAAAGAAAATTTGAAAGTGCCAAATCGTTTGAGGCCTATCAGGCACTGTTGCCACACGGGTACAAATATATATACGAAGTATAAAGCGAGTGACGAAAGTTAAAAGGTCAAGAGTTAAGAGAGGTTGGTTAACAAGCAACATGTGGGGTAGTATACAGCGAGAGTGACCAAGTTAACAAGAAAACGAAGAAAAGAAAAAACAAAAACAAAAATATATAACCAGGGAAGGTGGCAGGCAGTAGGCCTCCTCCAGGAAGTGGTGACGTCATAGGTTGGGTATCATTATAAATAAGTGTAACGTACCAAAAGTGAAGAGTAATTTACAAAAGTGAAAATACTTGAGGAACGTGTGGTGTATGAGTATAAATGGATATACTTTATCATGGGTGAAGGATTTCGAAGAAAGTCTTAGAGGTCAATGCAGTACGACAACAAGGAGGCAGAAGCAGAACTTGTCCACCACCACTGCCAGCCGCAAGTACACTCGCCTAGTTTTGGTTGCATGTTGTGTCGGAAGTACTGGTCTCTGACACTGGTAGCTAAGGGTCACTCACTCCTGCCAGCTATTACCTGAACTAGAGTAAAAAAACATTGATAAGGTGGAGATAGGATTGATGAATGTGTGGGAAACTAGTGAGGGACATCAAACACACACACACACATACACACACACACACACACGGGTTTAGGCACTGTAGAGCTGAGTAGAGTATCATAACTTTTAGATTTACTAGTATTAGTAAATATAAGTAAATATAAATATAAGTATTAGTAAATAGAAGTGAGGAGTATTTTCTGGGACACAAACATAGATGCGTGGGCATACAAACACAGCACAAGGGTTTCACACCTTCTGAAAGCTGATATGACACATCCTCTCTCCCTCCCTCTTAAACCATATACACACACACATACATACAATAATAATCCATACATACAATAATAATTCAACTGATAGTAATTTTAAGCTCACATAGACAGTGACAAGGAAACCAAGGGATTGGGTACATTGGCAGTACATACGTGGGTACATAAGGACAGTAAGGATACATAACGACTAACGTGGGTAGACAGCCCCCTACCACCATTCCCCTGCCTCTATCACCTCCCCTCACTCATCCCCCTCTCCCCTTCCCAGACCTTTCCGCTCTTCCACCCACCCACTTCCCTACACTCTCACTCTACCTCTCACTCTACCTCACACACTCCCTTGCCCCCTGACTCTCTCCCCCTCTCTTACACTCACACTCACACACTCTCACATTCAATCTCTCCCTCTCACACACACTCACTATCTCACACACTATATCCCCATCTCTCTCTTCCCACCTCTCTCTCTCTCCCTATCTCTCTTCTTGCCCCATCTCTCTCCCCATCTCTCTCTCTCCTCTCCCCAGCTCTCCCTCTCTCATCTGTCTCCCCATCTCTCTCCCTCTCCCCATCCATCTCTCTCCCCAGCTCTCCCTCTCCCTCCCCAGCCTCTCTCCCTCTCCTCTCATCTCTCTTCTCTCCCTCCCCTCCCTTCATCCTCTCCCATCCTCTCTCTCTCTCTTCTCCCACCTCTCATATCTCCTCCCCCTTCTCCCTCGTCCCCAATCATCTCTCTCTCTCTCTCCCCATCCTCTCTCTCCTCCACCCCATCCCTCTCTCCCCCATCTCTCTCCTCTCCCCATCTCTCTCCCTCTTCCATCCCTTCTCCCATCCTCCTCTCCCCTCTCTCTAGTCTCATTCTCTCTCTTCCCCCCCTCTCTAGTCTCTCCTTCTCCCCACCTCCTTCTCCTCTCCCATCCCTCCCCCTTCTCCTAGTCTCCTATTTCTCTCTCTAGTCCCCTAATCCCCCCTCTCTGTATCTACCTCTCCCTTCCTCTTGCACTCCCAAAAAAAAAAAAAAAAAAAAATGGTGGTAGGGACTCGCAGGACCCAGGGTCCAGAGGAGAACGGCTCTGGTAAGGAAGAATGGATGAAAGAGCAGTGCAAAAGGATGGAACAAGAGTGGGAGAGAAAACTAGGAGAGCTTTCTGCAAAGATGGAGAGAGAGCTTTCTGTGAAACTGGAAAAGAGGTTGGAGGAGGAGAAGAAGAACTGGGAGGCACAAGCTGAAGATGCAGTAGCCAGGATAAGGGGCCTAGAAGATGAGGTAAACAGGCTGAAGCAGGTTACAGGGGTATTGACCAGTAAAGACACAGCATCAAGGGGGCCCATCGGAAGGAAGATGTAACTTACGCTATGGCCGTATCTGCCTACCAAGCAGGGCCAAGGAGCGAAGAGGGTGAGCAGCTGAGAGCAGGTGGAGAGGGGAATAGGGCAAATGCAGAGGAACGATCATGCCACCAAGAGCAACAGGAAAAAAGAAGGGAGAAACAGGAGCCTGAGCTGCAGAGGGAAAGGCAATGGGAGGAGGAGAGGGCAAAGGCAGTGTTTATTCATGGGCTGAAGGAGAGTGAGGGAAGGACACACACTGAAAGACGGCAGGCAGAAAGAAAGGAGATTGAGAGCATACTCAAAGAAATAGGTGAAGAAGACATGTCCGAGATTGTAAATTTTCAGAGAATAGGGGGGTACTCGAAGGGAGAAAACGACCGCTCAAGCTGATTCTCAGGACAGAAACAGAGAGAGACAGAATCCTCCAAGAGAAACCACGATTGAAGGAAACGGAAGAATACAGGAGGGTGTTCCTAGACCGGGACAGAACAAAAACAGAACGACAGCAGCTGAGGGAGAGGACACAAAGGCGAAAGGAGCGAGGAGGAGGGACAAGGACAGAATCAGTAGAGGACAACCAGAGCAGGGCGGAGCAACAAGAACAAGCACACACAGAACCATCCCAAACACCCAACAACCAAGCACACTATCCCAACACAAACTACAACCAACAATCTCAGCCCCCACCCAACACTCCACTATAGAATCCCACAGTACACCACCAGGTCCCCCACCCTCACAGACCCCCAAAACACAGTAGTAGAGAGGAAACTGAAGGTATGGTACACCAATGCTGATGGAATAACAAATAAGTGGGAGGAGTGGCACGAAAGAGTCAAAGAGGCATCACCGGACATAATAGCTCTCACAGAAACCAAGCTCACAGGTATGATAACAGATGCCATCTTTCCAATGGGATACCAGATCCTGAGGAAAGACAGAGGGAACAGAGGGGGTGGAGGAGTGGCACTGCTGATCAAAACCGATGGGATTTTGACGAGATGGAGAGAGGAGACGGAGGAGAAGCTGGGGATTACATAGTAGGGATGCTACAGTCTGGAGGTCCCAAGGTGGTAATTGCAGTGATGTATAACCCACCACAGAACAGCAGGAGGCCAAGGCAAGAGTATGATGAGAGTAACAGAGCGATGATTGACACTCTGGCAGAAGTGGCCAGAAGGGCTCGCGCGAGCAGGGCGAAGCTACTGATCATGGGTGACTTCAACCATAAGGAAATTGATTGGGAGAACTTGGAGCCACATGGGGCCAAGAAACGTGGAGGGCTAAGATGCTGGAGGTGGTACTGGAAAATCTCATGTACCAACACGTAAGGGACACTACCAGAGAGAGAGGAAATGACGAACCAGCGAGACTGGACCTAGTATTCACCCTGAGTAGTGCAGATATTGAGGACATCACACATGAAAGCCCCCTTGGGGCCAGTGATCATATGGTTCTAAGTTTCGAATACATAGTAGAGTTACAAGTGGAGGGGGAAGCAGGAAGGGCTGCACATTTGAAGCCAAACTACAAGAAAGGGACTATGTGGGCATGAGGAACTTCCTGCACAGAGTTCAGTGGGACAGAGAGATGGCAGGGAAGTCAGTAGACGAGATGATGGAATATATGACAACAATTTGCAAGGAAGCTGAGGAGAGGTTTATACCCAAGGGTAACAGGAGAAGCGAAAAAGACAGGATGAGCCCATGGTTCACCCAAAGGTGCAGGGAAGCCAAAACCAAGTGTGCAAGGGAATGGAAGAGGTACAGAAGGCAAAGAACCCCGGAGAATAAGGAGAGCAGTCGTAGAGCCAGAAATGAATATGCACAGATCAGAAGGGAGGCCCAAAGACAGTACGAGAATGACATAGCAGCGAAAGCCAAATCTGACCCAAAGCTGCTGTACAGCCACATCAGGAGGAGAACAACAGTCAAGGACCAGGTGATCAGGCTGAGGAAGGTAGGAGGAGGTCACAAGAAATGACCGGGAAGTGTGTGAGGAGCTCAACATGAGATTCAAAGAGGTGTTCACAGAGGAGATAGAAGGGCCTCCAGAAAGGAGGAGAGGTAGGGTACACCATCAAGTGCTGGACACAATACACACAAATGAGGAGGAAGTGAAGAGGCTACTAAGCGAGCTAGATACTTCAAAGGCGATGGGGCCAGATAACATCTCTCCATGGGTCCTGAGAGAGGAGCAGAGGAGCTATGTGTACCCCTAACAACGATCTTCAACACATCTATCGAAACAGGGCAACTACCTGAGGTTTGGAAGACAGCAAATGTAGTTCCAATTTTTAAAAAGGAGACAGGAACGTAGCACTAAACTACAGACCAGTGTCACTGACATGTATTGTATGCAAGGTCATGGAGAAGATAGTCAGGAGAAGGGTGGTTGAGCACCTAGAAAGGAATGAGCTTATCAACGACGGCCAACACGGTTTCAGGGACGGGAAATCCTGTGTCACAAACCTACTGGAGTTCTACGACAGGGTGACAGCGATAAGGCAAGAGAGAGAGGGTGGGTAGATTGCATATTCTTGGATTGTAAGAAGGCGTCTGACACAGTTCCACACAAGAGATTAGTGCAGAAGCTGGAGGACCAGGCAGGGGTAACAGGGAAGGCACTACATTGGATCAGGGAATACCTGTCAGGAGACAGCAGCGAGTCATGGTACGTGGCGAGGTGTCAGAGTGGGCGCCGGTGACGAGCGGGGTTCCACAGGGGTCAGTCCTGGGACCAGTGCTGTTTCTGGTATTTGTGAACGACATGACGGAAGGAATAGACTCCGAAGTGTCCCTGTTTGCAGATGATGTGAAGTTGATGAGAAGAATTCAATCGGACGAGGACCAGGCAGAACTACAAAGGGATCTGGACAGCCTGCAAGCCTGGTCCAGCAACTGGCTCCTGGAGTTCAACCCCACCAAGTGCAAAGTCATGAAGATTGGGGAAGGGCAAAGAAGACCGCAGACGGAGTACAGCCTAGGGGCCAGAGACTGCAAACCTCAATCAAGGAAAAGATCTTGGGGTGAGTATAACACCAGACACATCTCCTGAGGCGCACATCAACTAAATAACTGCTGCAGCATATGGGCGCCTAGCAAACCTAAGAACAGCATTCCGACATCTTAATAAAGAATCGTTCAGGACCCTGTACACTGTGTACGTTAGGCCCATATTGGAGTATGCAGCACCAGTTTGGAACCCATACCTAGCCAAGCATGTGAAGAAGCTCGAGAAAGTGCAAAGGTTTGCAACAAGACTAGTCCCGGAGCTAAGGGGTATGTCCTACGAGGGGAGGTTAAGGGAAATCGACCTGACGACACTGGAGGACAGGAGAGATAGGGAGACATGATAACAACATATAAGATACTGAGAGGAATTGACAAAGTGGACAGAGACAGAATGTTCCAGAGATGGGACACAACAACAAGGGGACACAGATGGAAGTTGAAGACTCAGATGAATCACAGAGATGTTAGGAAGTATTTCTTCAGTCACAGAGTTGTCGGGAAGTGGAATAGTTTAGGAAGCGATGTAGTGGAGGCAGGCTCTATACATAGCTTTAAGCAGAGGTATGATAAAGCTCATGGCGCAGGGAGAGTGACCCAGTAGCGGCCAGTGAAGAGGCGGGGCCAGGAGCTTTGACTCGACCCCTGCAACCACAACTAGGTGAGCACAACTAGGTGAGTACACACACACACACACACACACACACACACAAGGACTGTTTAAAACTAGACTTGATTCGGTCACTACGCAATCCAAGAAATCTATACCTGCATCCCTTAAACCTAGCACGCTCTCTCTCAATAAACACAAAAAATAACCCAGAATGCACGATAATTTTCTAATGCAGATACTGAAAAGATATTGAAAAACAAATATTTTTTTTTCAATTTCGATAGAGCTCAATTTTCTGAATCGATTCTGACTAAAATAAGTGTAATCTGATAAAAACTTACCGTTTTATGATGTGTGAAGTTGGCTGAAATCGTCACGATGTTGGTAACATCGGCGCTAAAGCGCCAATTAGCTGTTTCGATTTCCGGTTTTTATAACCCAAGTAAAGTTCAATTTTCAGTTTCCTTTACTGTATGCAATAATTAACACTAAATGCCACATTTTGCAATTAAAATATTATTTCAATTACTAATAATAATGTAAATACTAGGGAATGAACTGCACCATAATAATTTATGTTGCCTCTCACTGTCCCACACACGTCTATATTGTTCACATTGTTCACAAAGAGAAGGACTTGTGTAATAATTATCTGTGAATAGGGTATGCCCCTTACCTAGCTATGATTCCTTTATAATCTTTACCACCAGAGTCCTATCATGCCATGTGTATTTTCAAGTGTTTGCTTTCCTGTATACACAATAAAGTCCAGCACTTCAGTTTCACAATCACACATCACAATTAGTTTAATACCAAACTAATGTCCTTTACATATTATATATTGCTTGAAAAAAATGTCTAACTTTGAATAAAATAAACTTATCTATTACAACGTTCTTGAAAGGATAAAAGTACTTAGTGAATTTATATTTCAAGGTACATAATCACTTCGTGTAATTTGTAGAGCAAATCATCTCTCAGAGGATTGCTTTTATTAGTGAAATGCAGCAAATACAGCAACTTCAGAAAGTGATAAATGAGCATGATTTCACTGACTGCTGGTGCTGCTATAAGTCTATCTGTACGCCTGTATTTTGATATATTATTCATATAGGTGTATGGCATCAGCTGTATTGTTGCAAAGAACAGATACAGTTGTGTTCTTCCACTGTCGACGCCTTTATTTCAGTGAAACATAAGAGTTGGCCATTGCATACTTATAATAGTTATTTGTAAGAGTCAGTTTCATTAGTGTATCATCAAAGCATGACCGGAAGTTACCAAGTTCAGTGGAATTATTTGTAATAAGACAATTTGGCTGAATTTCACTATTACTATTATCAAACTGTGAAACATTTGATACAAATCAAGTATTTTTCTTCCAGTTCCACACACTGTTGGTATGTGGGTATATAATATATACCGTTGGTGTCACGACTTGTGGTGTTGTCACTGCTGGCGGTGTTGTCATGGTTGGCGTTGCCACTGGTGTTGTTGTCATGTTTGGTATTGCCACTGGTGTTGTTAGAATTGGTGTTGTTGCCACTGATGTTGTTGCAATTGTTGTTGCCACTGGTGTTGTTGCAATTGTTGTTGCCACTGGTGTTGTTGCAATTGTTGTTGCCACTGGTGTTGTTGCAATTGTTGTTGCCACTGGTGTTGTTGCCACTGGTGTTGTTGCAATTGTTGTTGCCACTGGTGTTGTTGCAATTGTTGTTGCCACTGGTGTCGTCATAGATAGTGTTGTCACTGGTATTGTCAGTGCTGGTGTTGTCATAGCTAGAGTTGTCACTGGTATTGTCATTGCTGGTGTTGTCATAGCTAGTGTTGTCACTGGTACTGTCATTGCAGGTGTTGCCACTGGTGTTATCCTGGCTAGTGTCATCACTGGTGTTGCTACGGCTGGCGGTGTTGTCACTAGTGTTCTAGCTGGCATGGCTGGTACTGTTGTTACCACGCTTGGTGCTGTCACGGATATTGTAACAGCTTGTGTTGCTGCTGCGTGTCGTTTTCTCATGCCAATATAAACACCATCAATGTCACAATCACTATCACTATCTTCTGCAAAAGTATCATGCTCCGTACGTATGTTAACATACAACAATTAAACAGCACAATTGTGAGTCAGAACTAGTGCGCCGCCTCGTCAGTGTTCATTTTATAGTACAATATTGTTCATTTTACAGTACAATATACTGCCTCACTATCACTGACACTAGCATACTCCTCCTTATACATACATTCCTTTACACTGCCATCACCCAAATCATTCCAGTCACTATCTAAATCAGGGGGGTAAAAAGCCACCGGTGTCCAGTTTGTGTAGCAAGATATGGATGGCACTGCTATATCTTGGGTTAAACTAGCAATTTCTGGTCGTGCCGCCATTGCTGTCATCATCAAAAACAGAAAATGATGCACCATTATTATTCTCCACAACATCACTACCGTCAGAATTGAACGGAACTTCTCGGATTTCACTGCGAATTTGGTTGGGTCGTCGGCTAGCCACGGTGAGGCAATGTTTACTGGTAGATATTACCCACAATGCCCAGTGTATACCCATTCAACCAGGATTTTTTTTTCTAGGAAGCACGAAGTAGCTAGTTACCCAAACAACTCAGTTGAGGTCTAAAAGGGCTGCGTGCGGCAAATTTGAGGTCAATAAAAAATGTGCATAGCTGTATATCGGACACATAGACAGCATTTGAGCACTAGTATGTCAAGACACAGTTTAAGGGTTAATATCCATAATTTGAGTTACCCTTTCTTCTCTTGGATGAAATATGATGTGCCTCCCTTTTCTTAGATACTTCCCAGCGAATATAACAATTGTAACAACAAAAATAACAACGGCAACAACAACAACAATAATAATAATAATAATAATAATAATAATAATAATAATAATAATAATAATAATAATAATAACCACCTCAACAACCCCTCCTCAGCCCTCTGGATAATAGTTTTGGTAATCCCACACTTCCTAATTACCAAACCACGAATTCTCTGCTTTATATTCACACAATACATTACCCTTAGACATGACATCTCCACTGCCTCCAGCCTTCTCCTCGTTGCAACATTCACCACCCATGCTTCACACCCATAAAAGCGTTGGTATAACTATACTCTCATACATTCCCCTCTTTACTTCCATGGACAAAGTTCTTTGTCACCACAGACTCCTCAGTGCACCACTCACCTTTTTCCACTCGTCAGTCCTCTGATTCACCTCACCTTTCATAGACCCATATGCTGACACGTTCACTCCTAAATATCTGAATACATTCATCTCCTCCATACTCTCTTTCCCCCAATCCAATATCCAATCTTTCGTTACTTAATTTTTTTGTTATCCTTATCACGCTACTCTTTCCTATATTCACTTTTAATTTGCTTCTTTTACATACCCTACCAAACTCATCCACCAACCTCTGCAACTTCTCTTGAGAATCTCTCAAAAGCACAGTGTCATCAGCAAAGAGCAACTGTGGCAATTCCCACTTTATGTTAAATTCTTTATCTTTTAGCCCCAAACCTCTTGTCAACACCCCAGCATTCACTTCTCTTATAACCCCATCTATAAATATATTGAACAACCATGGTGACATCACACATCCTACTTTTACTGGTAAATAATCTCTCTCTCTCTTCTACATACTCTAACCTGAGCCTCACTATCCTCGTAAAAACGTTTAACTGCTTTCAGTAACCTACCTTATATTCCATACATTTGCAGCATCTGCCACATTGCCGCCCTATCCACACTGCCATACGTCTTTTCTAAATCCATAAATACCACAAAAATCTCTTTACCCTTATCTAAACACTGTTCACCTATATGTTTCACTGTAAACACTTGGTCTACACACCCTCTACCCTTCCTAAAGCCACCTTGTTCATCTGCTATCCTACTCTCCGTCTTGTTCTTAATTCTTTCAATAATAACTCTACAATACACTTTTCCAGATATACTCAACAGACTTATTCCCCTATAATTTTTGCACTCTCTTTTGTCCCCTTTGCCTTTATACAAAGGAGCTATGCACGGTCTTTGCCAGACCTTTGGTACCTACCCTCTTCCATACATTTATTAATTAAAAGTACCAACCACTCCAAAACTATATCACCACCTGCTTTTAAAATTTCTATGTGTATTCCATCAATTACAGCTGCCTTTTCCCCTTTCATTCTATCCACTTCCTCACTCCTTCTATACACGAAATCACAGCTTGCCTATCTTCATCAACATTTAACTAAAAGAATAAAGCTGTCAAGAAGATGTGTTTTCCATTTATTGTAGAGAATCCAACAAAATTTGTGACTACACAGTCTTAACCCATCACACTATTCCTTAATTTCAAACGATATATCATCCATTTTTATTAGGGAAAAGCGGAATGGGAGACATTCAAATTCGAGCCAAGCAAAATAAAGAAATGTTAACTTCTTTGGGTAAAGAACCCCTTGTCAGAAGCAACGTAAAATAATACTATAGCATTTCGAAATTAGGAGTAGTAAAATAGAATCAACACAATTCCTTATATAACCAACCGTCTTCTATGTAAGGCACTCCAGTGTTGGAATCATGAAGTCGATGAGAGGATCGTGTCTCCACCTATCACTCAGCAACACTCACGCATACAGACCCATGAACCTTACACACGATACATTACACAAGCTTTGAAATTTTGAAGCCGATCGAATAAGGCGTTCTCGAGTAATAACCGAAAATTAGAGAGAAAGACCAAAAATGTTGACGATAATGTTCCAAAAAACAGGAAAGTTTCCCCTCGTTAAACTTTGAAACTCCATAAAACCAAAGATTTGTATTTTTCCTCTTTTATTTTTTTCATTTACATTCCATATAAAATTCTCATCATTCATGTAAAAAAAAATATTTTATTTATTAAAATTTAATTTGATAAAACTGACAAAATAATGGCAAACTGTCCCCAACAGTGGAAAAACAGAAATGAGCAGGAAGGGTAAAGAGAAAGGAGGGTCTTTAAGTGTATATTACACCAATAGTCGTAGTGCTAGGAATAAGATGGACGAGTTGAGATTAGTTGCAAGTACAGGTAATATTGATGTTTTTGCAATAACTGTAACAAAGTAACAAAAAAATATTTCTTATAAGATACTACTACGTAGTTTGTAAACGATCAGAATCATTCTCCAGTTGTTTCATTTGAAACAATTTGCTAAATAAAATTGGCAAATTGAAAGTTACTTAGCTCAGAGTCAGTGAGAAGCTGTGTTTTAATATAACCCATGAATGGTGAAAGTTTGAAGCCGTTCAGAAAAAGTATTTTCTAGTAACTGATTTGAATTTAACGAGTCCAAAATATTTAAAAATTTCATTAAAATTTCAAATTTGCACATAGTCATATTAAACTTCTGAGGCATTATCATTCATATGCAACGCATCATCTATAAAATTTTGAATCCAATCAGAAGAAGCATTCGTTAGTTATTGAATAAAAATAAATATCACTATTCAATGAGATCTGCAGATTGATAATATTTTACACAAAAATGGTTAGATTTTCATCTACACTCGACTTTCACTTCCTGTCGTCATACTTTTTTTCATCTATTTTGAGCGAAGCTGTGGCACCGATGGTTTTAGAAGTTATCCGAGCAATTTCAACATTCTGGGAATGGTTTCAACAACGTGAATATGCCAATGGTTCCAAGAATTTGGTTCCGTTACAATAAACAAGTATTAAAGATTTGAAAGCGGTTCCATGGGGTGTTAGTGAGTTATGAACAATTTAAACTCGAGATGTTGGAGGAAGAAAAAGAAAAAAAGAAAAATAAGGCAGCCTTTTAAGGTACCATTTTTTTGGATACCTACTAATAATAATATAAACTGTCGTGCAGAAGTGTCGTCGGTCTGGTGCAGATGTTAAATTTGTTAGTGTTCCTGAATTTTAAGTAGATGCTGAGGTTTCCCCTCCCCCTTAAGGAATAATCCCTAGGATTTAGAATCTGCATATTACCACATTGAACTGCAGCTGTCGTTTTTTCCACTGTTGAGTTAACCTCTCAAAACCGTCCTGAAACTCACTGATGAACTCCTCTGAATTTTTCTATTGGAGTGTTTTGGAGCTTTGAGAAGGGCATCACACAAAGGCGTAACATCGACAATATTTATAAATGGTCTAGTGCAGCGGTAGCTTTAACTCTTGACAAAATTTATTTATATATAGATCATTATCAAGTAAATTGGAAAAGCTCTATACAGAGAGAAAAGTTGTCATAACTCGATGCATTTCGGTAGCTTTACGGTATGAGAGAGGTATACCCATATTGCATAACCCATATTGCATCTGGGCCTCAGTGCCCGTGAAAAGAGTGCAGCATAAGTTTCTTATGTAGTTAAATACTTGTGCGTAGATTTGAAGCAAATCAGAAGTATTCACGAGTTATTACATAGGCACTAGTTCCCTTAATAAAAATGCCAAATTAGTGCATATACATTCCAAAACTAATTATGTTGTTATCTCTATGAAATCTATATTTAAAGTACACCATTAAGTTAAGTTTTAGGCCGATCAAAATCTGCATTATCACATTATCAGCATGCATGAAAACCAGTTTTTAGTTTTCCCAGTTTCCTAAAAAAAAGAATTTCGAACGTGCATATCACAAAATAATCCAAACTTTTATTTTTTAAATAAGACTGACCAGAGTTTAAGTAAGATTTTTGTACATATCTTGCAAATATTATATAACAGTCTTGAAGGCATATAGATTTTATGATCATATAAAACTTCATTATAGAGATTTAGCCAATCATAACGCAATAAAGTCAAAGAATATGATTAACAAAATTGGTACATTAAAACGTACTCATCCTAAAATGAGAGTTGTATATGAATCAGCTGTAGTCAATAAAGCAGGGAATGTAGAGGGTGAATCAGCTATAGTCAGTAAAAGAAGTTAATGTTATAGGTGTATGAGCTGAAGTCAGTGAAGCAGTGAATAGTGATGGGTGTATGAGCTGAAGTCAGTGAAGCAGTGAATAGTGATGGGTGTATGAGCTGAAGTCAGTGAAGCAGTGAATAGTGATGGGTGTATGAGCTACAGGATGTGAAATAGTGATTTTCGAGAGTGTAGGTGTAGCTCAGATTCAGGACATAGTGATATTCAATGGATTAATGTCTGTTTAGCAGAAAGATCATTAATTAAGCACGCTTTTCTCAACGCAGTTGTTAGGAAAATCATTTATTCAGGGGCTCTTTGGTGACTTGTTTCCAGATAAAAATAATGGGCTCTTCACGGTAAAAGTTAAGCACTGGTTACAGTTTTTAACTTGAGGCAAAGCAAAACTCTCAAGCATAGATGCAAACATTCAGCAAGAATTTTTTGTATCGATTGAGACTTATGATCTCATTATAAAAAAACACCAAGCGTTGGCCATTGTGTTATTGTTATGCTTTATGTTAGGTTACCATAAAGATCATATTGGTGTTTGGTGTAACCTATTTAATTTCCATATTTATTCTCCGGTCATCTGCATCATTCAGAGATGGAAAGTGTCACAGAAATTAATAATTATATGTTATGTAATAGGGACAGTTTTATGATTTCTAGTAATGTATTACATATAAAATGAACTCAAAACAATCTGGAGTAAGGAAAGTTTATGTGTTTCTTAAAAATGTCAGTTGACCTGTCTAATATGTGATCATTTGTTGCTAACTTTCTCTGAAGCTGCTCTTTCTGCTTATGGCTTAAGTATTATGCCATATTCAGATGTCAGTGTTGCTATCCAGTTATGTTTGTCTCCTCTCAGTGATGTCAGTTCCTGCTATCCTGAGTCTCACACTGAGAGGAGAAAAGGGACTCAAAATCTGCCCTGAGCTTCCTATCCTCCAGTATATTTGGAAAGGAGTCCTGTTGTGTGTTGGGATTTCACCATAATAGATTTAAGTGTTTAGCTTTTACTCGAATTAGTTAGTACAGCTAGCAATGACATGTGTGTGTTATTCTCACAGTGTTACTGAGATTGTAAGAGTTCTGGGAACTTTCAGTTATTTCCTGTTCTTATTAGATGATAGCAAGTAAGTCTTATGAAGTGTTGTTTTCCTACGAGTTTCTAAAGCAACTAGAATGGTTGAAGTGAACCCTTTATACATACACACATTACGTTCACTCTACATATTATTTATGCTGTATCCTTTTGTAAAAATTTAAGTGGTTGGACTACCAGCCTCATCTAAATACTGTAAATATCCCTTTTAACCCTATAGTATTTACTTAGTATACTTCGTGTGGATTAATTTAGTGTGACTTTGTAAATGGTCCAAGTCGGACTATTTGTGTATTGTTCCAGTCACGGTATTGTGCCTTTTTTTCATTTAATTTACTTAAATGAGTTCATTCAAGTTACATTAGAGACAAACTTGAATTTATTTATCCATTTTATTTCAGTGATTAATAAGTTTGATTAAACATTATAATTCCCCTAAACATAATCGTTATTAAATATATTAATATCTCATTTGTATGTTGTTTCCTTGCCTTAGATACCTTGCCCACGACATTAAAAATAACTCAAAAACATATTGATAATTGACTGTGTCTAAACACCCTTAGGATTGAGGCAGTCGTGATCAGTAAAAGCTATTACCACTTTAATAATTTTGAATACTTTAAAATTCTTCTCCTCCTCTGTTTAATGATTAGGAATAATAATTCTGATCATAATAATAATAATGCTAATACAATAAATGACCTAGACAGTAGAGGCTCTTTTAACAACCATATAGTTTAATTTTTTTATACAAACTGATAACTTGCTGAGTGTGGAATACAGTAGTTGTGCCTGATGACATATTCCAAGGTGTGAGATGCACGCTCCGTTAAACTGGGGATATTGAATATATCATTGGTATGGCGATTGAGCGCAGTAGTCCCATTGATTTAATTTCATTTCCAATTTAAGCGTTACGTGTAACTTGTTCCAGCCACGGTATTGTGACTTATATTGTTATGTTCGTTATTGTACATACCACGGCTCTCGTGTTACTTAAACTCGAAATTATAATCAATTTAAGTTGTACTGTTGTTCCTATTTTTTTATGTTCGGTATACGTGGATTTTAAGATGGATAGGGAAGTTGGTAGGCAGACACGTGAACACTCACTGACACAGACACAGACAGACAGACAGACACATAGACAGACAAACAGACACACAGACACATACACAGACACACACACACACACACTCAGTAGGCCAGACTTAATTTCCGCTCCCCATTCACCATCAGAGCACAAACTGAACTGCTCCCCTCTTCCTTTCTCCCCCCTCTACACTCATATCCCTCACACTTCCTCTTTCTGCTATATTCACACTAACCCCATCACCACCCCTTTCCCTGTTGACATATGGGCAAGCAATAGAAAACCACGACACATCAAAGCGAAGCATAAAAAGGGAACATGATAAATGATTCCAGACAGAATAACAAATCAGAATGACAAATTGAAAGTGTAAATGGCAGAAGCTTATTCAGACATCGTTTTCACATATTCGGACATCATAGTTGACCATTATTCAGACATCATATCTAGCACATATTCGGACATAATAGCTCAGACACAAAAGCTCAAACATATTCAGACCTCGCAGCTCACACATATTCACACATAATAGCACACACATATTCAGACATCATATCTAGCATATATTCAGATATCATATCTAGCATATATTCAGACATCATAACTCATACAGAAAAACAGCTAAATGAAATAATTAACTAACAAAACAAATTAGGAGAAGTAGTTATGGTGACCAGAGTGAAGGACAGAGATTATATGAAGAAACGAGGAGAGACGATTGAAAGGACTACACACTAGTCATGTGCCAGTGCAGTGCCACCAGTGACCTAGTACCTTACCACCAAACATCAAGAGACCTAAACAAAATTAAGATTTGTTAGAAAGTGGAATAGTCTGGAGAGTGATGTAGTGGAGTCAGAATCCATACATAGTTTTAAGAAGAGGTATGATAAAGCTCAAGGAGCAAGGAGAGAGTAGTCTTAGTAGCGACCAGTGAAGAGGCGGGGCCAGGAGCTATGACTCGACCCCTGCAACAAAAATTAACCAAAATTAGGTGAGTACACACACACACACACACACACAGATGACTGTTGCAGCATATGGGCGCCTGGCAAACCTGAGAATAGCGTTCCGATACCTCAGTAAGGAATCGTTCAAGACACTGTACACCGTGTACGTCAAGCCCATACTGGAGTATGCAGCACCAGTTTGGAACCCACATCTGGTCAAGCACGTCAAGAAATTAGAGAAAGTGCAAAGGTTTGCAACAAGGCTAGTTCCAGAGCTAAGGGTAATGTCCTACGAGGAAACGTTAAGGAAAATCGGTCTGACGACACTGGAGGACAGGAGGGTTAGGGAAGACATGATAACGACATACAAAATACTGTGAGGAACATATAAGGTGGACAGAGACAGGATGTTCCAGAGATGGGACACAGACACAAGGGCTCACAATTGGAAGTTGAAGACTCAGATGAGTCAAAGGAATGTTAGGAAGTATTTCTTCAGTCACAGAGTTGTCAGGAAGTGGAATAGTATGGCAAGTGAGGTAGTGGAGGCAGGAACATACATAGCTTTAAGACGGAGCAGGTAAGAGAGGACCTGGTAGAGATCAGTGAAGAGGCGGGGCCAAGAGCTGAGTCTCGACCCCTGCAACCACAAATAGGTGAGTACACACACACACATACACTCGTAGTAGCTATGAATCAACCCCTGCAACCACAATTGCGTGAGAACAATTAGGTGTGTGTGTGTGTGTGTGTGTGTGTGTGTGTGTGTGTGTGTGTCTGTGTCTGTGTGTTTGTGTATAGGTGAGTACATGTAGGTGAGCACATGCACACACAAAGGAATCTGGACAGGCTGCCATTCTGGTCCGACAAATTGCTCCTGGAGTTTAACCCCACCAAGTGCAAAGTTATGAACCTTGGGAAAGGACAAAGGCTGCCAACCTAAGTCAAGGAGAAATATCTTGGGAGAATATTTTACTAGCACATCCTCTGTGGTGCACATCAACCAAATATCTGCTGCACCATATGGGAGTTCGACAAACCTAAGAATAGCTTACCGACTGTACATAGTGTATGTCAGGCCCATATAGTACGCAACACCAATATGAAATACGTCAAGAAATTAAAGAAAGTGCAAAGGTTTGCAATAAGCCTAGTCCAGGAGCTAATGTGTACTGTGAGGAGAGGTTAATGGACCTCATCCTGATGACACTAGAGGGCTGGAGGGATAGGGAATATATAATAACAACATACAAAATATTGAGAGGACTTGACAAGGTAAACAGGGGCAGAATGTTTCTGAAATGGGATTACGAAAAAAGAGGGCGCAACTGGAACATGAAAAAGCAGATGACCCATAAGGATGTTAAGAAGTATTTCTTCAGCCTTCGGGTTGTTAGGAAGTGGAACAATCTGGAGAGTGAAGTAGAGGCGGGCTCCCTACGTAGCTTAAAGAAGAGGTACAAAAAAATCCTTGCAGCAGGGAGTGGACCTAGTAGCGACCGGCGAAGAGGTGGGCCAGGAGCTGTGACACGACCCCTGTAACCACATATATGTGAGTACATATAAGTGATTACACAGAGAAACAGACAGACAGACAGATACACACACACACACACACACACACTGTGTTAAATTTTTGCCCAATTCTTGTAATATATTAAAAGGTGAAAACAGAAATAACGAAAAAAAGGGAAAGGTGTTCTCAACTACGTTATATTAGGACCCAGGAATAAGACGTACACTAAGTTGAAACTGTGACAACAATCAGAAAATCTGAGATGAGAGTGAAGGTCAAGTTCCTGTACAGACTCGATACAATGTTCACCACA
The DNA here is from genome assembly GCA_009830355.1 of Cherax destructor. NCBI lineage: Eukaryota > Metazoa > Arthropoda > Malacostraca > Decapoda > Parastacidae > Cherax > Cherax destructor. Next base: position 23,350 of record WNWK01014170.1, on the reverse strand, counting down.
ACTTGTACTTAATGACCCACATGAAGTCAGAGGTTCATACAAGAATAGTAAAAATATCTATATTTATTAATTATTTTAATAATTAAGAAAATAATTGTATTTCGGTCGCTGCTCGGTCCGAGAATGGTATAACTCAAGTCCTCTGTACCAAAACACATCTTATTGTCACAGAACAGAGTGAAACATAAATTGATAATGTTGGTAAATATTAGCGTTAAATATTTCAAGGGAATCAAAAGAGCATTCACAAGTCATCACATGAAAACTGATATCCAAATTTCTTCAATAAAAATAATATATTATGATACACACATCATGCCATGGAGGCAAAGAAGGGAATGTACGAAAGTATAGTGGTACTAACACTCTTATATGGGTGTGAAGCATGGGTTGCAAATGCTGCAGCGAGGAGGAGGCTGGAGGCAGTGGAGATGTCCTGTCTAAGGGCAATGTGTGGTGTAAATATTATGCAGAAAATTCGGAATGTGGAAATTAGGAGAAGGTGTGGAGTTACTAAAAGTATTTGTCAGAGGGCTGAAGAGGGGTTGTTGAGGTGGTTTGGTCATTTAGAGAGAATGGATCAAAGTAGAATGACTTGGAGAGCGTATAAATCTGTGGGGGAAGGAAGGCGGGGTAGGGGTCGTCCAAGAAAAGGTTGGAGGGAAGGGGTAAAGGAGGTTTTGTGGGCGAGGGCTTGGACTTCCAGCAAGCATGTGTGAGCGTGTTAGATAGGAGGAATGGAGACGAATGGTTTTGGGACATGACGATCTGTTGGAGTGTGAGCAGGGTAACATTTTGTGAAGGGATTCAGGGAAACCAGTTAATTGATTTAATTGGACTTGAGTCCTGGAAATGGGAAGTACAATGCCTGCACTTTAAAGGAGGGGTCTGAGATAGTGACAGCTGGGAGGGACTTTTCTCAGCTGTCGTATCTGAGCTCCTCTGCAAAGACAGTGATTATGTATGAGTGTGGTGAAAGTGTTGACTGATGATGAAAGTATTTTCGTTTTGGGGATTTTCTTTCTTTTTGGGTCACCCTGCCTCGGTGGGAGACGGCCGACTTGTTGAAAAAAAAAAAAAAACACACATCAAATCCAATTCAAAACTTTCAGAGGGACCAAAGAGACCAATATCGTAAAACACATTAAATAATCAGCATGGAAGGTTTGAAGATGCTCAGATGCCACACACAGAAATTATAGCATAAACAGCAGTATAATTTAATTTTCCCACTTATTTCCCCCCCCAAAAAAAAAAATAAAAAAGTAAATTGGAATCTATACAAGCAAAAATCAAACCAACATTTCCCTTCTTAGGACTGCCCAGCTTATAGGAACGTAGATAAATATATACATTATTTTATGGAATCTTAGTGAGCATAACTTAAATATTTAACAACAGCCTTAGGGCACACTGATATTATAGGCTAATAAAAGACCATTAAACTGATTAAACTTACAATAACCCAATGAAGTAAAAAACTGCTACTTATTTCTGATCAGAAGAGGCGTTCGCCAATTATTTCATAGAAACCAGTTTGGTTAATAAAACTGACATTTAGCGCCTGTGACGTGGGACTCATTCAAATACGATAACAGCAACGGAATAATATGTCCATTTCCTTTCAATGAGAGCCCCTCACAAGCTACAAAGAAAAAAAATAAAGCAGTAAGGTGGCAAAATTGGCATCAGCCAATTTTGCCACTTACGATACACCTGTTTTGAAAATTTGAGGCGATCAGAGGAGCCTGACTCCACCTATTATACAGAAACAATATATGGGAAGTTCTTATGTAGCATTGTGCATAAGGTCCCCACGCATGCAAATAGACCCATGAATCTTTCCGAAGATGCATTACACAAGCGTGGAAAATTTGAAGCCAATCGAATAAAGCATTCTCGAGTAAAAAAAAATTTTTTGAGAAAACAAAGGAAAATGTTAATGAGAATGTTCCGATAAATAGAAAATTATCCCTGCATTAATTTTTTTATTTAATATTTGTAATTTCTAAAAATGCAAACTGAGGCCTACACAAGCGAAAATCAATCAAAACATTTCTCCAAATAAGCACAGTAAGCATGTGCCTTTTATGTAAGCTTTGGGTACATAACATACATATATTTAACAATGGTCTTGAAGGCACACACATATATAGGTGTGTCGTTCATCTTGGAGGGTTGTGCACAGAGCATAGTGGTGTTATAGTGACGTGTGAGGCAGTGACTGCCCTACTCCGTCTGGCCGGCCTGCCTAATCACACATAAGAACATAAGAATGGAGGAACACTGCAAAAGGCCTACTGGCCCATACAAGGCAAGTCCTTATCAAAACCACCACTACCTAAAAAAACCACCACTACCACCACATACCTCCCTCTCCCTCACCGCCCACCACAAGGACGGGAGACCCCTCCCCTCCCCCACCACCACCATGAACCACATTCGGTATGTGTCATGTGCCATTTTCCCTACGGCCCCCCGGGCTTACCACACAGTTTGAGGTATGGCAGAGAATGCAGCCAGCCAGCCACAAAGCCAGGGAACCAGTGCACCCAACAATGAAAGAAGAGGCACATGTCAGGTGTGTGGAGAGTTCCGAGCACGCAACAGAGATGACCTTATTCGTGCAACAATGGGTGTGCAGGATCACATAGGCCCCCAGCAGAGAGCAGCCTATAGCCTCCACAGGCAGATAACAATGCCAATGGCAACCTCCTCTCTTGCGAAAACCTTCTTCTGGCATTCAAATCCACTGCTAGCAGTACCCTATCCCACATTCCTAAAGCAGCTCGCCCATATGTAGCAGGGAAATTCACGGACCTTCTTAAGCAGGTTAAGCAGGTGAATGGAGGTTCCACCAATTTAGAAGCCCGAGGCACCATTAAAGCATGGCGCAACCTACTCCTGTTTGGCAATGTTTGTCTTGCAGTTCCTGAAAGACGAGGCAAACTGCTAACCACTTCAGTCATCAAGGTGGTGCGCAACTACCCAAGAACAGATAATTGTGTCCCTCTGCCCCATCATCTCAGGAATCACAGAGGTAGACCCAAGAAAAAATCCACTGAAAACGAGAAAATTTGCGCACAGGTTAGCAAAAAAAACGAAGAAGGTAACACAGTGGGAGCAATCAGAATAATTACAAGTGACGACACTGTAGCTCCCAAAGATGAGACCACAGCTCAAGCACTAAGAGACAAGCATCCGACAAGGAACACCATAGCTATCAACAACAACCCTGAAGGAGACCCTATCATTGAACAATTAATTTTGCCAGAATTAGAAGTCTATAGGGCGATAGTGTCATTTCCAGCAGGATCTGCAGGAGGTTACACTGGAATTCGACCACAACACCTCAAAGAGATGGTAAATCCAGTACTCGGCGCATCTGCATCAATTCTTCTCACCGAATTAACAACTTTTGTCAACAACTGCCTGGCTGGGCGAATCCCAGAAGAAATTAAACCTTTCTTTTTTTGGAGCCTCATTATCCGCTTTGAAGAAGAAGGATGAGAGAATCAGACCCATTGCTGTTGGTAACACCCTTCGCCGTCTCGTTGCCAAAGCAGCAGTAAGAAACATTCGCCTAGAAGCTGCCAGTTTACTCCAGCCACACCAACTGGGCTTTGGGGTCTCTCAAGGCAGTGAAGCCGCAGCTCATGCGGCAAGGGCCTACATCAGGGACCTATAACTTCATCCCAATAGGGTCGGAGACCCTTGGAGCATGGGACAAGTGTGCTCTAAAGTTTTTCAAGGAGCTGGGTGAAAAACACATCATAGAAACCAAGGATCACAGGGCGGCCAGCTTCCTCTTTCAGAGACTCAGTGTTGCGATCCAGAGGGGAAATGCCTGCAGCATTCTGGACACGCGGCCCACTGCCGGGGAGATGTACGAAGTATTTGAGATGTAGTTCTGAGTTGATATCTATGTTGTTTTACTCCCTATTGTATTCTTGTCAATGTATTTTGTTAATGTATTTTGCCTTTAAATAAAGTTTATATACATGTATACTTATTGGTTAAAAAAATGAAAAGATGGGGTGGTAGGGGAAGTGGAATATTCAAATGGCTTCAGAAAGAAATCTAAATATTTTTCCTTGAAGTCTTTTTATCCACTTCTCCGAGGCTATGGGTCCCAAAATTTACACCAGAGGTGGACCCCATCTCTCTATATATATAAATTAGACACATATGCAACACTTGGGTATCTTTATTGAGGAAACGTTTCGCCACACAGTGGCTTCATCAGTCCAATACAAAGTAGAATAGTGTAAGGAGAGGAGGAGTATGAGGTAATCAGTCCCTCGGCCTGGAGTCGATGTGTTCAGTCCATCAATCTTGTAGGAAGTACAGCACAGGGCCGTAGTAGTGGCTTATATACTGTAGTCAGGTGAGGCGAAGCAGGAGGAGGCGGGGTCATAGTGGTACCATCCACTAGTCGAAGTAGGTCTTCGTCCAAAGGTTGGACAAGTGTGGAAGAATTCGTTTGTATCAAGATCCCAAGATGTTGCAGTGTCAGACAGGATGTAGATGAATGGTTCAGAGAACCGACAAGTTATAAATTAGACACATATGCAACACTTGGGTATCTTTATTGAGGAAACGTTTCGCCACACAGTGGCTTCTCCCCTCACCTCTGATCCCCTCTCCTCTCAGGGAGAGGGGGTCAGAGGTGAGGGGAGAAAAAGGGTGGAAGGGACGCTAAGGCCTATGTGTCAAATTTCGTATAGTAAAGCAGATGCTGCCAAAAAAAAAAAAGTGATCGTAAGTCAAAGGCAGAGCCGTCTGCAAGACGGCGGCGGCGTCAGTGGAGGTAAATCCTGCGAGCTCACTGATAAACCGGATAATCCACAAGAAAGTGAAAACCAAAATAGGGATCCGACAAACCTCACAGAGAGGAATAGGATGTCGTTCCATGAGATACCCGTGAGAAGGCGAGTACCGATGCGGATACGGGGGAGTGCAGTCTCCCGAGTACAACAACAGTGGTAAGAAGATGGCCTCAAACTGAACAGAATACCTCTATAGGAAACCGGAAGATCACATACCGCTGATCGCGCAGCAGCATCCGCCTGTTCATTGCCCTGCACATCAACATGTGCAGGGACCCAACAGAAGATGACGTCTTTGTTTTTGCTAGCCATACGGTGCAACCATAGTTGAATACAAAGGACCAATGGATGAGGGGAATCAAATTGTTTAATGGCTTGTAAAGCGCTGAGGGAATCTGAAATGATCACAAACATCGAAGGAGACATATATGTGAGACGGAGAATGCTATGAGGATGGCATACAACTCGGTGGTAAAAATACAAGCCGAGTCTAACAAATGACCTTGGACAACATTGTAAGGGAACATCGCCGTGAACCCAACACCGTCAGAAAATTTAGAACCATCTGTATAAACAGCGACGGCATAAGCATGCGACCAGATGTGATCAAGAAAAAGAAAGCGAGAAGCAACGGTAGGTAGAAGAGGTTTGTTGCACGGCAGTAGATTGTTGTTGTATGTTCGCCGGTACATCCGGCCCGGGTCTTCTCCAAATGGTGACCCGGCATTGGCCCCCTGGGTAGAGGGTGTCGGTCATCTTCTTCTTTCTTCTTTCTTGGAGTGATATATCCCGGAACCCGTGCGGCCGGCCTCGGGGTCTCTTGATCCATCAGTGTAGTACACTGCACACCCGGGATGCTCCGCTGCATCAATGCTTGCAGCTGCCCACCGCTGCAGCACGCGCTGTGGACAGTGACGCTTGCTGGCTGGCAGGTTTGCAAGGTGGATTACGACAGGTTCCGGTGCCCATGGAGGTGGCACGGTGTACCCATCGACTGGCCGGTCGCATCCCTTGTCCTCGAGGAGCGGCATGGGCAGGAGCTCCTTTGTCACTTCCGCAGCCGACCACAACCATAGTCGGACACGGCCTCCTGCGAAGTCGCCTCGCTGACGGTCAAGGAGGTCTCTCAGCAGGCGCTCACCGCCCGGTAGCTGGACAAATTTGGCCAACCTCCTGGCAGCAACGAGGGCGATCCTGTCACTTAGGGGCTGCAGTTGGGCCTCTCTGTTCAGAGTCACTGTGTTGGTCCAGCCCGGGGCCTCCAGCATGACCCGAGCCGCAGCATTTTGTACAACGCTGAGGCGCTTGAGGCATGAGGGATGAGCATGGGCCAGGGTGATTGCACCATAGTCGACTAGCGAGCGCACCGCCTGCACGTAGAACATCCGGAGAATATCGTGGCTGGCACCAGTCCTAGGATTGGCCATGGCACGCATGGCCGTGACACGTTGCATGGCACGCTCTCTGACGTACTCTGCCTGCTTGCGGAAGGAGAGTCGGCTGTCAATCCATATACCCAGATACAAGTAACTGCTGACCCAGTCCAGGTTGATGTCTGAGATCTTCAGCCTGGTATCAGGCACCTTGGCACCTTGGACTTGTCCGCCGAGATCTTGAGGCCGAGGTGACGTCAGGTGGTAGCTAGCAGGCTGAGGTCGCGTTGGGCTTTGCGCAACAGTCCGGGCTTCCCGATGACAATGAGTGCCAGGTCATCAGCGTAGCTGAGCAGTCGGGTGCCTGCTGAGAACGTCAGCTGCACCAGCTCATGCATCAGCACGTTGAAGAGAGTTGGGCTGAGGACTCCGCCCTGCGGGGTGCCATTTTCCAAGGCCCTGAGGTCAGAAGCCTGCCCCTGGAAGCGTACCCGCGCCTGCCGGCCCTGTAGAGGAGAGCAGACACAACCCGTCGGAACCTCCCAAGAAGGAAGGGAAAAGGCAGACGCTAAATGAACATACAAATGAGGCAACTGGAGAGAAGACTGGAGTGAGTGAAGATAAAGAGAAAATGCTCGGAGTAATCAGGGGAGCAGAACAAACAACGAGCTTCTACTAACGTTTGAGACCAACCTATAAATAGAAGGAACACGAAGGTCATGAGAGCGGACAAAGTAACGAAGGCAGTGTGCATCACGACGATCAACTAACGAAGGAACATTCACCTCAGGCTTTCAACAGGGGATGAACGAAAGGCACCAAGGCACAAATGTAGACCCTGATGATGAAGGGGATCTAATTTAGAAAGAGTTGTAGGAAAAGCCGCAGAACAGACTTGATCGCCATAATCTAGCTTGGACAAGACTAGGGTGGAATGCAAATAGAGGAGAGTCCGGCGATCTCCTCCCCATGAACGTTGCGCAAGAATTTTAAGGAGATTCAACCGACAATGGCAAGCTGCCTTCAAAGAGGAAATGTGAGGTTTCCATGTCAACTTGCGATCGAAGAGAAGGCCAAGAAACTTGACCGTATCACATTCTGGAATACGTGAGCCGTGTAAATACAATGGAATATCTGGGACAAGAGGACGTCTAGTGAAGGTAATGAAATGGGTTTTCTTACTAGAAATGATAAATTCATGAGCTATAGCGAAGTCATCCACATAAAAGTGACGACCAAATATGCGATGGAAGAATGGAAGGTAGGTCATTTATATCCAAGAGAAAAAAGTTAGTGCTAAGGACACAACCTTGTGGGACTCCCTCGGCCTGAACAAAGTCTAAGGAAAGTGAGGCGCCAACAGGGACACGAAAATGTCTATCAGATAAGAAAGCAGCAAGGAAGTTCGGTAGATTACCGCGGAGGGAGGCCTAAGGAGTGGGCCTGGGCTAAGATGTTATATTTCCAAATGGTGTCATATGCCTTCTCGAGATCAACAAAGACTGCTAGGATGGAGTGTTTATTAGCAAAGGCATTTCACGCATACGTATCTAAGTGGAGCAAGGGGTCCAAAATAGAGCGGTCCTTGCGAAAACCATATTGGTGAGGAGAAAGACTATCGTGAGTCTCCAAATACCATATCAGCCATCTATTCACCAGTCGTTCCATCACCTTGCAGACTACACTGTTCACAGCAATGGGACGATAGTGAGAGGTATCAAGCCCCGAGGAGCCTGGTTTGTGAAACGGTAGTGCAATGGCAGATTTCCATTGTTGAGGGAGAACCCCTCGCGTCCAAATAAGATTGAAAAGACGCAAAAGGACTATAAGGGCTGTAGAATGCAGATGCTGTAGCATACGGATATGAATATCATCAGGCCCAGCTGCCGATGACCGGCAAATGGAAGGGTGGACTCTAGCTCTAGGAGAGTGAAAGGTACATTATACAGCTCCATTCCATTTGAAGAGAAATCAAAGGGCAATTGCTCCCTGGTAGACTTAGACTCGAGAAACGAGGGACAGAGTTTGAAGCCCTTGGGAGACACGGACAAGATTGTTCCCGATTTCCATGGCAATTTTAAGAGGATCGGCAACACTAACACCAGCAACCCACAAAACGGAAGCTGGGTCTGGAGCGTACTTGCCACACAACTTCCGTACCTTCTTCCAAACCGCACACAAGGTAACTGTAGAAATGTAGTCTTACCAACAAGCAGTGGCTGCTCGTAGATAAAATTAGTGGAGGTGCTGCTTCAGAAAATGTTTAGCCATTGTTTTAAAGCTACAAATATACTTGTTGTTGTTGCTTATTCCTGGCTGAGATATTTGAATATCAGGTGCTGAATGGCCTCTTTCCTTTACTGTAACTTTCTCATGGAGAGACAACTGTGAAAACTTAAGCTGTTGAAGTTCACTTACAGTCACAGAACTTATTTGTTGGGAATGCAAGGAGGCCATGACTAAATTATTTAAATTTTCTGTAAAATAAAAGAACCGAAAAAAAACTATGAATTAAATAAAAAGCTGTAAGCATGACAATAATCTAATTCTACAATTTATAACATTCAAGAATATGGTACATGGTTTTTAAGCACAACACACGTCGCTGAGTCAAAAAAGAAACGCTACCTTACACTTGCACAACAGGGGGGGGCACTGCGTCACTGACAGTGCTCTCTCTACCTAGCAGCGTCTTATCTTGGACTTGTGCCCATAGGCACAAAACCCAAACACCGAGTTGCTGGAACTGTGAAGCGCACAGTTCCAAATAAGGATTTTTGTAATTTTTTCTTGTACTAGGGGATGGCTACTGACATTGAGCTTAAGGGTTATATAATGTACAAGTATAAAGAAAGAAATAAAGAAAAAAAAGACTCATTATATTGAAAGTTATCGATAATATGGAGTGAAAATAGGGGGTGCTGCAGTTCCGCAGTGCCTATACACGAGCCACCACTGCCAACAAGTTCATTTAGTGTCACATATTATGATTGCCCTTGCCCGCCTAAAATCTAAAAGACGATCTGAGGTCCGATTATATCGATAACGGCCCAATGCAGCACATTTCAAATGCACTGCATGGGCATGTGCAGGAGACCACAAAGGCACACATATCTGAGAATGCCTTCCTGAGGTTTGAGGAACAGAATGTGACGCTGCAGTCAAAACTAAGGTCGAAAACTGGTGCACCTGCTCATCATTAGAGGATGAAAAAGGGTCCCCACAAAAAGCGGAAAGATGAGAGTGTAAGTCCCAATTTGCTCGTCCAAATTGCAAATGGGGCTACGGCTACGAGGCGGTTGGGAATACATAGTAGAAGTAAGAAGAATAAGAAAGTGATCACTGTCATGCAAATCCGGGAGAACATACTAAGCTTAATTAAGTGCTATTGACGAAGAGCAGATACAAAGATAAATGCAAGAGAGAGACTGAGTGCGAGAGTCAAAATGGGTGGGAACACCCGTATTTAAAGCAAAAAGAGGATGATAAGTGAGAAGAAAATTCAACTGACCACCACGAGAGTCACAGTTTGACCCTCCCGAAAGATGATGCTGTTGATGGTGAGCATTAAAATCACCTAACAACAAGATGGGCAGCAGCAGAAAAGAGATCAAGAATGCAATATCCGAGATACAGAATATACGGGAAGGGTAGAAATATAGCGTTAAGTGTCTCAGCGGACAAGGAAGAAGCCGATACCATGACTTCAGAGACAGATGAGGTAGAGCAAGTAGAGATCAGGGAGACTATGGAGGGAACCAAAAAGGTCTGAGAGGGGAGGGGAATATGAACCTGGAGAGATGCATTGCGGAAACAGAAAAGCCCTGTGGTGGAACAGGAGAGGAAGGAGGGTGGAAGGTAACTGGGAGGTAACAGGAGAAGAGGGGACCACACGAGGGGGGTGAACCTCTACCTTCATGGGAGAGTTAGAAATGGGGTGAGAACTAGGCACCGAGGCCGAAAAGGAAAACTCTTGGGGAATTGTAAACACCGGAGGAATGCGAAGAGACTTGGGCTTTGGAGAGGTTCAACTTCGCAGGTGATAGGCGCGAAGAAGATGCAGGCGTGCGAGGCCTTGCAGACTGAGAAACTAGCAGACAAGAAGAAGGTAGAGGTAGGAACAGGTAAGGAGGTGGGGGTTTCAGAAGGTAAAATCGCGAAAGAATTAGAGATGGGTGACCCCGGAAGACACAGCACCGGAGGAGCTGGTAGGTGGGGGAACCGCCAAGGTTTGAAGTCTCCTAGCTACTCGAGAATAAGAAACACGGGGAAGATTACCCTGAAGGCGGAGCCGAGAGACAGCCATAGCATAAGCATGGTCTTCGCTCTCCTTAAGGCAACAGATTTCACGTTCATTAAGACAGACCTAACATCGGTGGGAAAAAGAAGGGCGAGTTTCACTGCAATTAAGACAAATGGGGATAAGACTGCAAGATGTATCGGAATGATCCGCGGCACTGCAGACCGGGCACTCCACTGCAGACCTGCATTATTTAGTTGGATGGCCGAAGCACCAACAATTTCAACACTTTTGGGGTATAGGGACCACTTTACGGACCTCAAGGCAATGTCCAGTGAAATAAACAGAGGACGGGAGTTCACGACAGTCAAAGGTTAAACGGGTGATGTTACTGGGAAAGCGCCTCCACCCACGAGCGGACAGGACATATGTATCCACTTTGAGAAATGGAAGGCCCTGAATGGCTCTAAAATATCGTCACTGCAGGATAGAAAATCCCACTGTACAATGGTACACAGAAAAACCACTGTACCACTGCAAGAATTGAAAGTAGTGTGCTTGTGAACTGTGATAGGGACGTTATCAATGGAAGTAAGATGGGAAAGATCATGAGCTTGTTCTGCATCCTGAACAGTAACGATGCGCGCACCACTCTGAAGAGCGTGAAAGGATGTATTTTGGCCAACATGTCGTAAAAGAGCTTTACCGATACTGTGGTCTGAAAGATAATTTGGTCCACTGTGTATTTGTAAACATGGTGCGTAAAGGAAGTGAGTATCGTGTATGTCGTTTCTGGGTGGAATGAGTAGAAATCGAAGAACCGTCGTCAGCAAAGGGTCCGGAACGGTTAGGCATATGACCGCAGGCGGGCCGACCTGAGGAAGTTGGGCGATGCGAAATGTGGGGAAACCGGATGCATAGTTAAAGACGTGCAAGGGGCAGAGGCACTAGAAGAAAAGGGCAGAGCCTGAGCACTTGGAGTAGGTGACGAAGCATCACCAGCAGAAGATACAGGGGTATGGGAAAAGTCTGGAGAAGGGTCCAATAACGAAGCTGGGTCAGAACAGGATGTGGTAACAAAAAGGGACCTGGGAGGAGGAGGGGGGATCATGGAATGAAGACTCGATGATGGTGGCACTTCTTTCTTATTATTTTTAAGAAAAAAAAATAAGGAAAGAAAAAAAAGAAAAGGGACAGTGGAGAGACAGTTTCTAGAATGCATGGAAGGGCTGTAAGTTCCTTCTTTCATCCAAGAGGACCTCGAAACCGCCACCAGCGCAGATGCAGCATAGAACCCGTGCCATATCCTACCTTTCACACCAGTAAACCAGCGCTCCGGGATAGCAACCTCACATCCACTGAGCCACCTCGGTGAACAAAAGAGAAGGCGGTAGGACACCCTCCACAAAGCATGCCTCCCTCGGCTGCCACCTCCCAGAACCAACAGGCAACCTCCGGAGATACACCCGTCACCTGCAGGACACCCTACCCTACCTCCCGGAAATCCGGGAAGGGAGCAGGGTACCTCCAGATGATACAGATTCCATGGCAAACTACACTACTCCCGAGGGACCCCACGGAGTGGGACAAAACCCAGCACACTTCCTCCTACCTAGAAACCGTAATGCCAGAGGGGAGGACCCCAGAGGCTACAAACGGGACGGGGAAAAGGGAGGGTTGGTAGGGGGGAGGAAAGGCAAAAGGGGAAATTGGGAGGATGGGTTAGGGAAGGGAGATAGTAAATAGCCAGCCATAAGCTTTAACCGTTGGGAACAGGTCATGTGACATAAGAAGTTGTAAATTACAATAGTGGATCATTCACATACAAAATGTAACTATTGTGTACAACCTTCTAACTAATGAAATAGAAGGAATAAATGCCCTCATTTTGTCAACAGACAATACCCGATGTTCTAGAACCTTCTAAAATATTCAGGAAATACTCTCAGTGTCAATTAATATGCCTGTATGATCTCTCCTATTCAGGTTTTTCCTTCTTTTTAATTTTTCCATCTTTTTTTTTTTTTTTTTTGCATTCTAATGTTTAACGTTTTTCACAAATCCTATAAGAAAAATATTTAACTTTAAATATTTCCAAAAATCCAATTTATAAAAAAAATGACAAATTGACATCCACACAACTCGAAATTTATTAAAAAATACTTCCGGTTAAGATACACCGACATTTAGTGTTTGATGAGGAAAACCATTCTATAGTTATTACTTTATAGACAATTTGCTTAAAAAATTATAAATGGATATTCTCATATCTTAGAGTGATAAGCTGTGTTTTAATAAACCCCAACAATGGTAAAAGTTTGAAGCATGTCAGAAAAGGTATTCTCCAGTAGTTGATTTGTTTCCAATTCTTTTTTTAACTTTTTCAGTAAAATATATAATTTGCACCTATTCAGAGTAATCTTAAAGGGTATCATTTTTTTTATAGAATGTATCTTACTTAATAAAGTTAGGACTCGTGTCACCCAATGACAGCATAATCTTTGTGTTCAGGAACCTCATCGGTGGTGAAAATTTGAAGCCGATCAGATGAATCATTCTCCAGTTATGCTATGAACACCAATTTCCTTTTACTATTTTTCTACTGCAACAAATTTGCCTCTATGTGGACGAGAATTAATAAGTACTATCTTGGCTCTTAGATGCATCAGCCACTAAGTATTGAACCTGTTCAGAAGTAAACTGAATATTATTTAACGTGATTTAAAGGGAATAAAAATTTCACACTATTTTACAAGTAAAAATTGTCATATCTGCTCCGTCTCATCTAAATTTCAGTTTCTGCCGTCGTTGAATTTTTCTGGCACATTTTATGAACGTGTCAAGCTCCGCCACAGAGTAGTTTTGAAGTTATCAGAACCATTCCAGGAAGATTGGAAATGAGTTCACTAACTTTTGTCACAGGGCACTTGAACATGTCAGATGTTCTAAGAATTTAGTCTTCATTACCGTACACGTGTTAACAATTTGAAGGCAATTTGATGAGTCGTTCTCAAGTTCTGAGCGAAATAAAATCCCCTTCGGGTTACCTAACAATAATTAAAATAATAATAATAATAATAATAATAATAATAATAATAATAATAATAATAATAATAATAATAATAATAATAATAATAATAATAATAATAATTGTAACATAAAAAGTGAGAAAACAAGTAAATACACTAGTCAAGCCTCAGAAAATACGAGTCCAGCACATAGTTAAAATGAAAGTATAATACGAAAATATGGATGAAAGATAAATAAAAGATAAAATGGAATAAAAAGAAACGCTAACATATGAAGCAGAGAAGGAACTCCCAAGTTACTTCAAAACTGAGCAAAATGTAAACAAAAAGGTTTGTCAAAAATCGAAGAATTTTTCAAATGTGTGGATGCAGGAAGAAAAAAAACGAGAAATAAAACTGGTAAACTTACTTCCTGTTGCTTTCCTCCCTCCCCTCTCTCTCTCTCTCTCTCTCTCTCTCTCTCTTTTTCTCTCTCTCCATCTCTGTTTATTGTTAAGTCTCATACGGAGGTCGAACCGACGTCTTCTGGGGAGCTTGAGATTGTCGTCTAGTCTACCATCAGTGTAGATATACTATCAGTGTAGATATACTATTCTCATCAAGCTTCGTTAGAAAGGATTGTTCAAAGTATTTTAGTCTGACTCTTCGACTCACAGCACTTCACTAATATCCTCCCATCTCGGTCCATAAGTGACTGATGTTGTTCGTACTAATTTGCACCACAGTGTTCTATGGATAACTCTCTACGGGAAGATTTAACCAATTTCGTGTTTCAACAACGTGTACGCATAACCTATTGTACACTCTGGGTATGACTCAGTGTCTTTTGTTTGTGGCAATTACTTTCAAAATCGGTTAATTTACGGCTGTGATTTAATGACACCACAGACTAAATTTCAATGAAGGTTATACATTAGTGAAAGTCAGGGTTATGTTAGCGAAAGTCAGGGTTACATAACCAAGCGCTCCTTTGCTGTGACGATCTACCTTGCACAGTACTCTGTAAAACCTATCTGCCTAAGGCAGTGCCTGGGACGTCCTGCTGGACTGTATCGAGGACATAAGAGCATTTGGTAATGCTTCCAATATTGATATGAAACCCATGTATAATATCAAGATTTCCCTTGTTTAAAAGATATCCATAACTTAATTCTTCCTACTTGATATATCATTGAGCAAAAACTTGCAAACTGTATTACATAGTATATCATAAACCAAGAGTTTTCTCGGCAAACACCTTGCATAGATTTATGGCCCTGACCTTAGTTGGTTATTACGGCAATGTGCTATATCTTTATAATTCAAGGTATTCTTACATAATTCCCCTTCCCCTCCACTTCGTACTGTAGGTCCTACAACTTCAATTTCCCCATCGTTCGAACCTTATTGCTCCACAGTTGGAGGTCCCGCGATGTTGAACAAAGGCAACCTAATCATTTTCTAACATCCTTTTAACGTCATCACCAACTACCACTAAAAACTGTCTTTGGTCGATTTTCAGTCTGTGGGGATTCCTGAGAAACAATGGAATCTTCTTCAACATTCATTCTCATGACACTAATTTATCTAATGTTTGTATGTTTATCCATTCTTTGCTCAAGACTCTGACAGTCCTGATAGGATGTATGTTCATAATTTTTTTTAGAGACCAGTGAGACCTTGGACCATCATAATCAAGCGTCCTCGCCACGACATGAGGTTGTATTTTAGCAACATTTTCTCCCAGTATTCAAGTATCATGATGAGGCGTTTGAATTTACGTATGAGTTGATCAAGCTTAAGGTAGGTACGGTCCTCCAAGATTTCCTTATTTTTCTCAGATGGAATTCTTAAGCCTTCTTTTGTAGAAAGTTTCTAACTTAATTAACACTTAAGATGTCCAGATCGTCGGCAAAATAAGTTAAAGAATGTTCTTTCAAGTCGAGGCTTTCGCGTTGAAGAGTTTGTCTTCGGAAACGTTTAACGAGACAGATCATCCTCCCATGGAACCCTTATTTGCGAGGAAGCCTCAGGAAGCATGATTTTCCAGCATCAACGGCGTTGATTCAGCAACTGTTCCTTCTCTGACTGATCAGATATCTTGTTGCTTTAAATAGCATCTGCATCAGTTGTCTTAAATCACCAGTTCGGGACATGCCTATCTAGCTGCAACTCTAAATAATTTGACGAGGATTTCAGAAGTCAGTGGTAACCTCTAAACGTTCTAGTAGTTGCACAGGTTACCAAACAAATGTACACCTTGATGGAAATTTTGTCAGCGGCTTTAGTTAAAATTATTGGCCCAGTTTAGCCCACTCCTGTTACTTCAAGAGTAACGTCATGGCATACTCTTTCAGCAAGATACGGTGGTGACCAGAGAATTGACATGGTCGTCCATCAAAGTAACAACATATGCTGCTGTTCCTTTATTGTTTATTTACACTCTTGCTCTTGAGGCATCCAGAAAAGTGTATCTGGGACTCCACCATGTAACACATTGCTGTGGACTTTATCAATGATTCACACTGCCTTCACCGACACAGCAAGACAAGGGCACATGTAACTGCCGGAGAATACACTTCCTCTCTATGCACAATATATTTTATACTGGGGAAATTTATCTCCTAGAGAGAATACGTACATACTATATTTCATTAGAAGAGTTAAACTCTTAATTCGAAATACACTTATGCAGCACGTACTAGAACGATCACCACATAAAATAATCCTGATTAATCACCGGCATTGCAGTAACACCCACAACAGTATTGACCTATGCAGTAATATATTTTAGAGTTTGCCGCCGATGAGGCTATTTATTGTGCATCCATCTTGTTGACGGAATCGCAAGAAAATACAGATACGCTAAAAACAGAGGAACTAGATCTCAAAAGGGTTAACAGGAGTACATCTGGATTTATATCTACAGTTGACTTATCTCTTGCAAGCAAATTTAGTAAATTTGCTAAATATATCTAGAATCTTATTTTCATTACTGGGATTCCTTGATATACCACATAGGTTATTATATTATCTCTAAATTATCCAGACAGTGTTTAAAATAGTGACCATAGGGCTGCCACATACTTTGCATTTAGTTTGATCATCATCTGTGAATTCCAAACTGCCAGAAGTACATATATACAAGCTTAAGTCTCCTGCATTGCAAGTTCCTCCATAAATGTACTTTTCTATGTTCATGTTATCATTGTGAGTGATGGTCCTCTAACTGCATTCATGCAATATTCATTTTCATTATTACTTCTCTCCTAATATTATTCTTAATGCTAGTCACAAACATACCAAAATTATATAATACATTTTCCATTAGGGTACTTTTTATTAAACAAATTATCAACTTTACAATGAAGGAGCAATTCAGTGTGTGATGGAACCAGTCAAATTGTATATTAATTCCCCTTTTCCCGAATTTTGAGTATCTATATGTAACTTCTCCAATGAGCATGTCGTTAGAGTCATTATGTGAGTCAAGAGCCTTGAGTGATGACATAGAATCAGTAATAATCAAAGAGTCAAGCTCAGTTTCATAAGTTAACTGATGCAGTTAGTAAAAGCAGTACACATAAAAATTTCTCAATTTTCCACCCAGGGCGAGATGACACCTAGGCTACACACTGTAAACTCACGTTGCCCTCGAAAAGTACCCCCAGGTACCAAAATCCATAAATTCAGGCCTAATGGACTGACGCACTATGCATAACATCATACGCATCCCTCCTGTGTACCAGGCATCATAACCTCTGAAACAGAGGTTTAATCACACTGTTCTGGGAAGCACTAGCCTGGCATACTAGAACACAATAAAACAGCCTTGGAAAGTCAGACACTAATCTAGCATACTAGAAAACAGGCTTAGTGGAATAACGCATAAAGCAATAACGTATCCATAACAAGCTTTTAGTGACTGCAGCATTCTCGTGTTGACTATAATATTTTAACAAGATAAAATCTAGAAACTACCAGGGCCAAACAACAAAAACATTACTTGCGGAGACACACCCAACCTCACTGCCTTTGTGGAAAGTTTTGAAACTTCCCTCTGTTATCAAACGGCGGCACTGGTACCCTCTTCACCAACATCAATAAACGTGTCTCTATTCACGTGATCTGGAGCCCCAATGAATTTAAACCGGACAGGAATAAGAACATAAGAAAGAAGGAACACTGCAGCAGGCTAACTGGCCCATGCGAGGCAGGTCCAAGTCTCCAACAGGCTTAAGCCAATGCCCCGACCCAGCCAGGTCAGGTTACATTCACTTAAGGAAGGAGCACGGCATCTGACCTAGTAGCACAAGCTAGTCAGAACCAACTCACACCCACCCGCACCCCACCTGGAGTTAACCCTCTCCAGGTAAACTCCAGGTAGTTAGGTCACTTCCACTTAAGGAATTAGTACGGCATCTGACCTAGTAGCACAAGCTAGTCAGGTCCAACTCACACCCACCCACACCCACTCATGTATTTATCTAACCTATTTTTAAAACTACACAACGTCCCAGGCCCTATGACGGTACTCGGGAGTTTGTTCCACTCATCCACAACTCTATTACCAAACCAGTGCTTTCCTATATCCTTCCTGAATCTGAACTTTTCCAACTTGAAACCATTGCTGCGAGTCCTGTCTTGGCTGGATATTTTCAGCACGCAATTTACATCCCCTTTATTTATTCCTGTTTTCTATTTATACACCTCAATCATATCCCCCCTAATTCTACGTCTTTCTAGAGAGTGCAGATTCAAGGCCCTCAGTCTATCCTCATAGGGAAGATTTCTGATACATGGGATCAACTTTGTCATCCTCCTCTGTACTTTTTCCAGTGCATTTATATCCATTCTGTAATACGGTGACCAGAACTGTGCAGCATAATCTAAATGAGGTCTAACCAAAGATATATAGAGTTGAAGAACAACCTGAGGACTTCTATTATTTATACTTCTTGATATGAAGCCAAGGATTCTGTTAGCTTTATTGCGAACACTTATGCACTGTTGTCTTGGTTTCAGATTACTGCTAACCAGAACTCCTAAATCCTTCTCGCAATCACAAGTATTAAGATCTACATTATTCAGTTTATATGTGGCATGGTTATTGTCCTGCCCAACATTTAGAACTTTACATTTGTCTATATTAAACTGCATCTGCCACTTCTCCGACCACTGCATCAGTCTATTCAAATCATCCTGGAGTGCTCTAATGTCCTCATTAGAATGAATTTGACGGCCTATTTTGGTGTCATCAGCAAATTTGCTTATGTTGCTATTTATTCCCTCATCTATGTCGTTTATGTAAATTGTAAACAACAGGGAGCCCAGAACTGACCCCTGTGGGACACCGCTTGAGACGCGCCCCCATTCTGATTTCTCTCCATTTATGCAAACTCTCTGCCGCCTATTTGTCAACCATGTCTCTACCCAGGAAAAAAATTCTCCTCCTATTCCGTGTGACTTAAGTTTCATCAATAGCCTCTGATGTGGAACTTTATCGAAAGCCTTACTGAAGTCCATATACACAATATCATATTCATTACCATGATCTACCTCCTCAAACACCTTAGTGAAAAAAGTTAGTAAATTCGTAAGACAGGAACGCCCTTTAGTAAAACCGTGTTGAGATTCATTAATCAATTTATGCTTTTCAAGATGGCTACGAATTGCCTCGGCAATTATTGATTCCATAAATTTACCAACTATGGAGGTAAGGCTTATTGGTCTATAGTTCGAAGCTAAGGACCTGTCACCTGCCTTGTAAATAGGTATTACATTTGCCCTTTTCCACTTGTCTGGCACTATGCCAGTTTGTAGTGATATATTGAAAAGATTTGTCAAAGGTTTACTAAGTTCCTCTTTACATTCCTTTAAAACTCTTGCAAACAGTTCATCAGGGCCTGGGGATTTGTTAGGCTTTAATTTCTCTATTTGTCTGAGGACCATGTCACTAGTTACCCCAATCGAGCATAGTTTATTATCTTCCTGTTCAACATAATTTATTATTTCTGGAATTCCGCTAGTATCTTCCTGAGTAAAAACTGAGAGGAAGTAAGTATTGAAAATTTCACACATGATTTTACACATGATACATCACATGAAGCTGTGCATGTATATTCATGTTAAAATAAATGTATATACACTCATCTAAGTTTCCCTTTAATTCCTTAATAGTTCTTGTCTTCGAAGTGTTTCCTGTCAGTTCCATTGGAAGTGGAACAAAATTCTTCCTCCGTAAGCTATGCGTAAAAGTAAACTATACTACCGGAAGCAAGCAGTTGGTAACCTATTCTATATAAATTACTAGAAAGATGTTATGAATGAAAATAAGCTAGTTAGCCTATAACTAAGCAATACTGTTCTCGCATTAGTACCATAGTTGGGGTTGAAGCCAACAACAGCTTAGAGATAATTTAGCCTAAATAATAAATGCAAAGATAGGCTACATGCTCTAAAAGCTGTTGCTGGCTACAGCCACAACTATGAGAATTGTGAGAATGATGTACGTATACTATATTGATAAATGAGACACTTCTGCAACATCTGGGTATCTTTATTCTGGAAATGATTCTCCGCATAGTGGCTTCTTCAGTCCAATACAGAAAAAAGTGGAAGAAGAGGAAGAGTTTGAGGTAATCAATCCACATCGACACCAGGCAGAGAGATTGATTGCCTGAAACTCCTCATCATCTTCTACTCTTTTCTGCATGAGACCGAAGAAACCTCTGAGTGGCAAAACGTCTCCAGAATAAAGGTACCCAAATGTTGCACAAGTGTCTCATTTATCAACTTGTCCGTTTTGTAAACCATTTATTCACATCCTGTCAGACACAGCAAAATCTTGGGATCTTGATGCAGGGATTTCCTCAAAACTTGTCTAACCTGTAGACACCACCTACTTCTACTAGTGGCTTTGTTCACTGGTGACTCCGCCTACCACTGCTTTGTCAAGATTGATTAACTGAACACATCGATTCCAGGCTGAGGGACTGATTACCTCAAACTCTTCCTCACCTTCCACTTTTTTCTGCAGTGGACTGAAGAAGCCACTGTGTGCCGAAATGTTTCTAGAATAAATATACCCAAATGTCCGTTTTGTAAACCATTTATTCACATAGACTATATTGTATCTTTAATTGAATAAAAATAGCTAAGGCAAATTCTCTCCAGCTCTTGGAGCAAAAGGGGTTAAATTGGGTGTAAAGGAGAGAATTCAAGCTAAAGAAGAGGTAGCAGTAATATTAAGTAATCAATTAAGGCAGGGAAGAAAGAGTGCGTAAGAGTTTAAATTGAATAATAATGTAAATTTAAATAAGGGTGGAATGTGAGCAGTGGGTTATAATTTTTTTTTTCACCTGTGAAAGAGAGGAGTGTAGATGAAAGAGATTGGGAGATGTTAAGCGAATGTTATGGAAGTTATGTAGGGGACCTAAATGCTAAAGTGGGGGAAACTGTAAGAGTGGGCAACAGAGGTTTCTGGGTAGAGAGTGGGTGTGAGTGGAAGGAGTGTTGGAATAAGGGTTAAAGAGAGTTTCATGGGAGAAATAATTAGCATATGAGAAGCTTTTACGACGCATAGTAGATGTAATTTACAGAGAGGTTAAAAGAGTGGTGAGGGAACGCTAAAAGAAAAAAAACAATGAAAACGTGGGAGAGGCCTTAAAAAATTTTGTTGAGAATAGAAAAAAAAATTTGGATGGAGATTAATAAGTTAAGAAAGCTTTGGGAACAATTAGATTTAGAAATTAAAAATGAAGAGAGGAGCTGCTAGATAGGGAGTTAGTTGTACTGAAAAGATGAAAGAATACTTTGAAAGCTGTTAAATGTTGATAAAGAAAAGGAGGCAGCGATTTCAAGCATTGGATCGGGAGTTATAACATCTTTTAGGTGTAAGGAAAAGCCAGATGTCAGTGCGGGGGAAATGTACGAGTAGGTAGAATGAGAGGGGATATAACAGCTGGGATTAGGGCAGAAATTTGAAAACCAAGTAGAGATACAACACAGTTTGAGTGGTATTTGTTCATTCTATGCATAAACGAAGAGAAGGTACCTAAACACTGATGGAGAGGAACAAATACGAGTATTAGAGTAACAGGGAAATAATCATATTAAGGACACTAGGTAAAGTGCCTTGAAGTACAATTATTAATAAATTTAAGGGTAAGATTGCAGATGAAAAAAGAAAACCAAGTGTTTACATTTAAACACATACGTGAGCAGTATTTAGATAATGGTAAGGAATTTTTTTTGTTGTATTTTTTCATTAAAAAAATATTGACTGATAGATAGGAGAGAAATGGAAGAGATTTTCCAAATGAATGGACTAGGTGGTAGGTTTCTAAAAGCGGTACTAGATTTTTATGCAAATAGTAAGCATCAGGTTAGGGTTTGTAGGAGAGACAGGGATTATTTTCCAGAAAAAATGAGCCTCAGGCAGAGATGTGTGATATCACCATGATTATTTAACGTATATGAAATAAATGTTGTAAAAGAAGTGAATGCTAGGATGGTGGGAGGCGAGGGGGATCTAGGGTGCTGGGAGGCGAGGGGGATCTAGGGTGCTGGGAGGCGAGGGGATCTAGGGTGCTGGGAGGCGAGGGAGATCTAGGATGGTGGAGGCGAGGGGATCTAGGGTGCTGGGAGGCGAGGGAGATCTAGGATGGTGGGAGGCGAGGGGATCTAGGATGGTGGGAGGCGAGGGGATCTAGGATGGTGGGAGGCGAGGGGATCTAGGGTGCTGGGAGGCGAGGGGATCTAGGGTGCTGGGAGGCGAGGGGGATCTAGGGTGCTGGGAGGCGAGGGAGATCTAGGATGGTGGGAGGCGAGGGGGATCTAGGGTGCTGGGAGGCGAGGGAGATCTAGGATGGTGGGAGGCGAGGGGGATCTAGGATGGTGGGAGGCGAGGGGGATCTAGGATGGTGGGAGGCGAGGGAGATCTAGGATGGTGGGAGGCGAGGGGGATCTAGGGTGCTGGGAGGAGAGGGAGATCTAGGATGGTGGGAGGCGAGGGGGATCTAGGGTGCTGGGAGGCGAGGGGGATCTAGGGTGCTGGGAGGCGAGGGGATCTAGGGTGCTGGGAGGGAGGGAGATCTAGGATGGTGGGAGGCGAGGGGATCTAGGGTGCTGGGAGGGAGGGAGATCTAGGGATGGTGGGAGGCGAGGGGGATCTAGGGTGCTGGGAGGCGAGGGATCTAGGGTGCTGGGAGGCGAGGGGATCTAGGGTGCTGGGAGGCGAGGGAGATCTAGGATGGTGGGAGGCGAGGATCTAGGGTGCTGGGGCGAGGAGTCTAGGTGCTGGGAGGCGAGGGGATCTAGGATGGTGGGAGGCGAGGGGGATCTAGGATGTGGGAGGCGAGGGAGATCTAGGATGGTGGGAGGCGAGGGGATCTAGGGTGCTGGGAGGCGAGGGGATCTAGGTGCTGGGAGGCGAGGGGGATCTAGGGTGCTGGGAGGCGAGGGGATCTAGGGTGCTGGGAGGCGAGGGGGATCTAGGGTGCTGGGAGGCGAGGGATCTAGGGTGCTGGGAGGCGAGGGGATCTAGGGTGCTGGGAGGCGAGGGGGATCTAGGGTGCTGGGAGGCGAGGGGATCTAGGGTGCTGGGAGGCGAGGGGATCTAGGGTGCTGGGAGGCGAGGGGGATCTAGGGTGCTGGGAGGCGAGGGAGTCTAGGGTGTGGGAGGCGAGGGATCTAGGGTGCTGGGAGGCGAGGGGGATCTAGGGTGCTGGGAGGCGAGAGGGATCTAGGGTGCTGGGAGGCGAGGGGATCTAGGGTGCTGGGAGGCGAGGGGATCTAGGGGGATGGTGCTGGGAGGCAGGGGATCTAGGCTGGGAGGCGATAGGTGCTGGGAGGCGAGGGGATCTAGGATGCTGGGAGGCGAGGGGGATCTAGGGTGCT